>CM046033.1:6424604-6717315 GCA_025215565.1 Flaveria ramosissima | reverse complement strand
TGATGAGTTCAAAAAACTTGACTAGACACGAGAAAACTTCATCCTTAGACTTAAGAAGATAACACCAGACAGCCCTTGAGAAATCATCAACAATGGTAAGAAAATACTTGAAACCTTCTTTACTTGTTATTTTATATGGCCCCCACACATCTAAATGGACAAGATCACCAACATTTTTAGACACATGATCACTTAAAGGGAAGGGCACCCTAGACTGTTTTGCCTTATGGCAGATTTCACATAAATCATTTGATTTAAGGCTATTAAGTTTGAGAGATTGTTTTAAAATATTTAAAACAGTATCCGAGGGATGCCCTAACCTAGAGTGCCAAAGATTTGCAGAATCAGTCATACTAGAACACACCTTAGCAAAATTTTCAAACAGATACAGACCATCACACTGACTACCAGTCACCAAGATTTTCTTTGACTTGGAATCCTGAATGTAGCAATTTTGGGAGTTAAATATAACTTCAAGATTGCTGTCCTGTGCAAGTTTATGCACAGACAGAAGATTGACACAATAGTCAGGAACAAAGAACACATCTTTTAGGACAATTTCTTTTGTAATATTAATGTTGCCAATTTTAGAGACTTTTGCATACGTACCATTTGGGTGACCAACAGTCATATTAAGCTTAGATACATCAACACAGTTAAACATATTTTTATCAGATTTTATCATGTGTTGATTTGCCCCTGAATCAATGACCCAACCAGTATTAAAACTTTCACGAAGGGTACTGGTGCCAGTGTAAAATTTTGTTTTTGAGTTGAAGTTACTAGAACATCCAACGGTTTTACCTCCTGAGCTTTGTGGGTCAGAACCTTGGTTGTCACTAATCAACCCAATTAATCTTGATATCTGTTCAGGGGTGAAAGGAAAAGATCCTGAGGAACTAGATGAAGGTCCAGTTTTAGATGAGGTGGCAATTGAGTTGTTTGATGTTCCCATTTTTCCCGGTTGATTAACATTTTTCTTTTTGTAGTTAGCCGGATATCCTACCAATTCATAACACCTATCAACTGTATGACCTATCATGTTACAATGAGTACATTTTAAGTTTGGGTTGGGTCCTCTTCCATTTTTTCTTTTTTGTTCAGAGTTTTGAGGTTTATTAGAAAAGAATCCCATTGATTGGGTTTTTGCAGAAGAGCCACTACCTCCACGATGTGACTCTTCCCTTGATATTATAGAAAAGGCTTCTTTAACACTTGGAAGAGGGTCTTTGGTCAGAAGGTTCGATCTAACAGGTTGATAAACATCATCAAGACCCATAAGGAATTGCATAAGTTTTATCAGGTGATTAAAATCATTGAATTCCTTAGAGGCTTGACAAGTACAAGAGGGGAGTTGAACAATGGCATCTATTGTTTCCACATTGTATTCAATTTATGATAATATTCAGCCACAGTGGTTCCATTTTGGGTAAGAGAGTTAATTTTTTGATACAAATTATAGACAACTGAACCATCAATTTTATTATAGGTTTCTTTAAGGTCATCCCATACTTCTTTTGCAAGTTTAGAAAAGACTTGGCCAATGTACAACTCCTCACTTATTGAGTTTAAAATCCAGGACAGAACCACAGAGTTACACCGATCCCATTGCCTCCCCATAATCTCATCATTAGGTCTAATGCATTTACCATCGATAAAACCTGATTTATTTTTAACTTCCAATGCTAATTTCATAGAATTACTCCAAACTGTATAATTTTCTGTACCTTTCAGTTTGATTGTTATTATGGATAGAGTATTTGTATCATTAGCATGTAAGTAAAGAGGGTTACCCATATCAAGTTTGCTAATGAGAGGCTCACTAGCAGTAACAGTCATCGATGATTCAGGTTTATCAATATTAAGAGATTCAGATTTATCCATATTAAGACACTTAAAGAATGCAAGACACACAGGCACACGAACAGAAGAACAACTAAACCAGAGCCAGGTTTTCACACCGCTTATAGCGGCAGATCAAGGATTAGATTAGCTGTTTTAAATGCAACACACAAGGAGAAACAGAATCACACACGTGATGCACAAATATGCAAGAATAACAAGCCAAGATATCACAAATAATGCAAGACAGATGCTGGTCCTCCTAACCCAGCCAGAATATGCCTAAACATAAAATAAAAGAGGAATAGAGATGGAACGATCTCACCAGAAAAGCACCCAAGTTAGGGTTCTCCAAAGGAGCCTTAGAATCAAGCAAATCAAATGACAAATGTAACTCAATCAATAAGAGTGTAACAACAACCAAATCTGATTACAACCATAGATGAACTCAAATCTTGATAAGCAGAACAATAGAAGTATAAACGAATCAATGTTTACAAGACTAATGAATCTGCAAAAAGGTTATGCAGATTCAGAACTATGAACACCAACGAAGAAGATGAACAGAGAACTCATAGACGAATGTGAGAGCGTAGAGACTTCGAGCGATTGGATGATTCGGTTAGACTGAACCCTAGAGGAACACCCGCATATATACACAACATATATACAAAACAGCCCTTGGACTTTAGCCAAACAACAACCAACACCCTGCACTCTTATAAACCTGACAAATATAATCACAATAAACAAGGAGAAAATGAGAACAAGGAATTAACCAAGGAATGCTAATAAATTGAGAATATCTATTAGATATTTTAACAAATACCTAATTGCAGAGAGTGGACGTGTAAGACCCCGTTCCCGGGAAGCCTCACAGTTGGTTAATCATAGCATAAAATCAGTTTAATAATAAAACATTGCAGCGGAAATAAATAGACATTCGTTTAAAACTTAGAAAACATATTGTACTCGTACATTTGTCCTTTAATTTCAAACAAAGCATGCTAATTGTTCTGAAATTACAATAACTATTTCATAAATAGGAATGCCATCCATAGCTCCCCAAGTAGCTCCATGTGCCATCCTCAGCATCAGCGTTTACCTGCCAACTATTATGCATAAAAGTCAGCTTCGCTGAGCGAGTTCTAGTTTTAAATATTATAAGAAAATATATACTTTATCCTTCATATAATGACCATGCATACCACATAGTATATAACATTACATGCATCATAATAAGCATGCTCATTATCTTTCATTCATTCATTATCTTTCATTATCTTTCACTTTCATCATAAACGAGATTGCACAAAGCAAGAGCTCCATGTTGATCGACAACAAATGCCAATCCCTGTCGGTACACATGAAAACGGTAGCTAACCCCCGACAGTTGATCCACACTGCAAGGCACATAGCCCGCTCATGAATACAGATCCATCATCATACATCAGACTCATATAAGTGAAGTCTATCATAGTGCTTGCAAGACTTTTCATCATCAAACGGGCCCGGGGGTAACATTCATTTAGTTTCACTTTTCATTAATATCATCTTCCTCTTTAGTATATATAATACTTAACTTATTAAGTACACAACATACCAAGTACTAATCATCATAAAACATAACCGATCCGCCGCGAGACAGCGGGGGTTCGGGGGCGGCAGCCCCTGACAGCGGGGTCCTAGGGGCAGCAGCGGTTTACTTATAGAAAAATCGTTCTTCCTGTTAAAACCCCTTAAAATCTTGGTCATTTAAAAACGTAAATTTAGTATGCATAATAGCCCCAAAACATGGAAAAAAACTTATAAATAGGGGATCTAGAACTCACCTGGATACCACGAATAACTTCTAGGCTAAGCTTACAAGGCTAGGATCACTCTACACAGCCTGCAGATAAGCTAACACTTAAAGGGGTTAATTTCTACCTAAATTCGCTGCTAATTTCGCTGCAAGATCAGCAATTTCGCAGCTAGATTCGCCAACAGTTTCGCTGCTAGTTTCACTAGCAGTTTCGCTGCTAGTTTCGCTAGCACCTTCGCTGGCAGTTTCGCTGGCATCTTCGCTGCCAGTTTTGCTGCCAGTTTCGCCCAACTTTCGTTGGAAAACCATGTCTGCGAAACTACCTGCGAAACTATAGTTTCGCAGGAAGATCCACAGTTTCGCTGATTGAATATGCAAATTCGCTGGATGAACACGCAGTTTCGCAGATCGCATAAAAATTACGGACCAGACCGTTTTTAACCCAAAATCATAACTTTTTACGTCCAATCCCTTAGTTTATCATCCATGAGGCTAAATCTAAGCTTTATACATGTTTTCATACGTAAAAATGTGACCTTTATGCGATTCTTTGCAACTTTTCAAAACCCAAAACCCTAGAATCCGGGTTTGATCTACAGAAGGGTTTAGAGGTCGATTCTTACCTGGATTTGTTGCTTCTTTCTTAGATCTTGATGCTCCAACACCCAGATCTTCAATCTCTTCACCTTAGAAGCTTCAAATCTTGAGTTTTCTTCACTTTCTCTCTCTACGAATTTGGTGGCTAGGGTTGTAATGAGGAAGATGAAGCTGGTTTTGGGTGCTTAAGGGCTGATTATGGGCCTTTAATCACTTAGGCTCTTGCCCATAAACTCAATTTGGCCCATAACCCATTTCCTTCTTTTATTAAATACCCATTATTTAAGCCCATTATCCTTAATGACTCGTTTCGACTTTTCGGGGTGTTACAGGACGTAGGTCATCTTGACCGAACCACTACAATTCTTATGTTTTTGTTGCTTTCGTGTGCGTACGTATTACAATATGTTTATTTTCGTTGCGTAAGATACCTAACAATCCAGGAGTCTCATTGAGAAAACACGAACATGTTTAACAAACCATCGAAAGATATAACTTCAATTCTATGCCATAACTAATGATCAAAGTGGATAATAAAACCGATGAAATTCACAACGACAACAGCAAACATGGTGCTAGCTTGTAACGTGCGAATCAACATGAATTGAATCCGGTTTTATTTCTAGCCCAGGGCCGATCGAACCACGAAGCCAGTCGGATTGGCTTGTCTTCTTTCTTGTTTGCATCGAACACCATGTGGTGCATTTTTTGGTGTTATGCTGGCTATAATTTGCAACTTAGTTCCAAATCTTAAATGATCAAAATGGTTCTCCTTGCAAATTATGTCATCTCATTATTAAATGCATCCCATGACTAAAACACTAATAACCTCTTACTTGTTTTGGGCTCAAGTTATCTAATAACTTAAATCCAAATCATTGGATTAAGGGCCGACCAAGTTTAGGTGATTAGGTTTTAATTAGTTTTATTAAAAAGGTCGTTTTACTTTGACACACTTATTAGTGGGTGTCCGTGCGATGTGATGAGGAAAATAAGTTGAGGGTTGGTTCGACTTGTTTATAATTGAGTCGATCCCGAGCCAACCTTTTTAAAGCGAATTTCGAACCTCAGTTATAAATTTAAATTTTTGCACTAAAATTTAAATTTATATTAAGCAAAACTGCTAATTGCTTATCCAGCTTAGCCAAAAAGAACTTGAGGGGCTTCTATAGTTTAATTTTCTTAAGTAAAAGACTTTTATATTTATAGTGGTTTGTTCGTATGAACCTTACCTTCAACCAATGATGTGAGACAAGCTTAAAAGTAAAAAAAAATGGTTTAACTTTTGAATGATTGTATATTGTGTTCTAACACTTGTAATTAATTAAAGTTTTACATATTATATAAATTGATTTTATTGTCCTCCTTGTATGTATTACGATATAGTTAAGACACACACATAGTTTTGAAGCCCACGTGATGCGGTAGGAAACATGACACCAAAGTTTGTAATTTTGGGTATAAATAAAACATTTCATATCAGTTTTGAGACAAAATTATGTGAAACCGGAAACACAAATAAAAATTTTATTCATGTCTTAAAAGATCTTAATATACACACAATATCGTTTTGAATTGTATGATGTATATATTTTTTTAAATGCATCTATTTGTAAATTGAATTATAATAATTATCTATGCTACAAGAAATATCATTAAATAACAAAATAATAATAATAATTGTATAAGAGTTAATACGTCATTGGGATTAAATAACTAAATTATGCCATAAATACCAAAAATTCTTAAATACAAAATACCCGCATTAGTTTCAACCTACATATTAAATCCAGTTGGATCTAGTTTTATTGATTCGGGTGGGGTTAGGTCGTTGGTTTAATTTTTTAAACAAGTTTCTCCCTACTGGGTTGAAAATCACAATATGCAACCTGACCCGGTAGTCAAGCTGGTTCCAACCTAAACCAACCATAGGTTTGAGATAGGTCCCTAATCAATCCGGGTAAACCGGTTCAGGCCCAATTTCAACCCAAACCGAACCAGCTTCAAACCCAATTCAAACTATGTCCTTCTCATCTCAACACGGTTTCAACCCGTTTTGTACATCATTACCTCGTTATGTTCTCAAGTTCATTTGAGGAGTGAAATGGAAGGAAATGAAAAAAACAATTGTGTTTCAGAGTATTTGTTAATGAAAGAAAATAAGAAAAAAGTAAGAAAGTTATGTTTTCGAGTTTATTTAATAAAAAGAAAAAGAAAATAAAAACTAAAATCAATCATTTCAAATTATAATATATATTAATCTAAGTGGTCGGTGGGTGAAAAAAAAACTAAAATTTCATAATTTGACCACTTAGCTTTAATAAATTGAATTAAAGTTTTGTTCTTATCTATAAATTAGCACTTTCTTTTTTTTTTTTTAGCTCAAATATAAAACAAATTGATATAAGGAAAATATAATCCTTAGACTCTAATGCATTAAAATATAATCAAACTACAAATCTTATTTATTTGTAAAAAATAGAAAATAGATAATATAAAATTAACATTATATAAATTTGGATGCATTTAGAAGTTTAGTATTATTATCAACTAACAAGTAACAACAAATATTTGAGGAACTTTTATAAAAATTTAAGAGTACAAAATATATAACGTAATTTCTTAATTATCCTAAAAAGCAGTTAAGCTGGGTTTTATATCTGTTGTTTTTAAAAGGATTTTATTTGAGACCCTTACTCTTTCGTTATTTAACATAATACTTTTACAACATGGGAATCACAATTAATTAAAAAAACCAAACTCAAAAAAGACCCGCGGCAACGCGCGGGCCACAATTTCTAGTTGAAATGAAATGATGAGAGAAAAAAAGAAAATGAACCAAAAAAACAGAATGTATCTATTTTTTTTTCTATGGTTAATTAAACTGGGAACCCAACTTATTCCAAAAGAGGCCCAAATACATAAAAACAAAGCGTGTATTTTCTCATTTTTCAAACACAAAGCCCAAGTGTCACTGCATCTTTGCCAAAACTCGAAAACGATTTACGAATACCATCTCTCACATATCACGTAATTCAATTCAATTCAATTCAGAATTATCATATTCATCATCACTCGCACAAATACACCATTTTCTTCACCTATTTCATGCTTTCACCGCTAATTTTCTCTTCGTTTGATTCCGCTAAACACCTAATCATCGCTTCAAAACCCTCGATCCGAACGTGATTCAACTGGTTCAATTTCGCTTTGTGTTTAGATCTGCCCCAATTTGCCCCCTGAGGGTTGCTTCACAGGTGCGCCAATTTCCGTCATTCGTTGTTTATCGAGCAGATTTAGTCTCTAATCGTCTCTATGATTGCAATTTGTGTGTAGTTTACGTTAAACTTGTTACGTGGTTGTTTTTTGCAGGGATGAAACGAGTACGAGATGATGGTTGTGGTGGCTCTCAGTTTAAGAGGTCGTTTGGTTCTTCTGGAGGAGAATCGTAAGTTTTTGGCTTTCGATTGCTTTGATTTTGTGGTTTAGGTGCTCATTTGTTGTTTGATTATGTGGTTTTGTGTGTGTTGCGGTGATTTGAAGATGATGGAGCTAATTATTATTTTTTTTTTGTTTTGTCTGGAGAAATATTTTTGTGTTTCTGATAATCTGATTGTATGTGATTCTGAATCTGGTAAACTTTTTTAGGGTTTAGTATTGAACTTTGTTTTTTGCATAACAAAATTGTGCGATTTAAATGAATCGGGGTTGAAAATCATATATATGGTTGATCATTATAAGGCTGTATTATGTATCTCTCCATCTTTGTTCCAATCCTTAGGTAAAGACTGATATTGCAAATTCTACAGACTGATTAGGTTATTGTTTCTTGCATTTTAAGGTTGTGTGGATAGTGAAGTTTGATATGATGAAACTGTGATCATCAGAAATCCAACTGGAAATATGCAAAAGTAAATTGATAATTGATATTAGTACTATATATTCTCGGGTTCACTCATTTAATGGGGGCACAAGATGAAATTGTATTAAGACAGGGGAACTAAAACCCATTATTTGCACACGGTAAAATATCACTTGACATCATACAAGTTAAATGATTTCAGGGCATGTGTTAGTCACTGAAACTCTCGATTAGTGACCTAAAATCTTATATAAGAAAGAGCTTGCATATGCATTTCATATGCTATAATTTGTCTTGCTTATTGGTGATACCATTCAATCGAATGCTCAATATCGGTGTCCACTTTTCTTTCTTTGAAATGAAGATATGGCCATCCACAAGCCCCGGGAGGAGAAGGAACAGGAGGGGCAGGGGCAGGTGTAGGAGGCGGAGAGGCAGGCGGCGGAGGCAGTGCTGCTGGTGGCGGTGGCAGTAGTGCACAGAAACTCACAACCAATGATGCGTTGACATATTTGAAGGAGGTAAAAGATATGTTCCAAGGCCAGCAAGAGAAATATGACATGTTTCTTGATGTGATGAAAGATTTTAAAGCTCAAAGGTAAATAATTTTCTGTTAGAAGAATGACCGTAATAACATCAGTTACCTAACTGAGAACTTCTCTGATGCAGAATTGATACTACAGGTGTCATAGCAAGGGTAAAAGAATTGTTTAAAGGTCACAATAACCTAATTTTTGGGTTTAACACTTTCTTGCCCAAGGGTTATAAAATAACTGTTATTGAGGATGACGAGGCCACACCAAAGAAAACTGTGGAGTTTGAAGAGGCTATAAGTTTTGTAAACAAAATAAAGGTGGACCTGATTTTCTTTTTTGGTGAAAGAAACTGTAAAATAGTTTGAATTTCTGAATATAATTATTCTACCTTTGCGGTTGCAGAAACGCTTTCAAAACAATGATTATGTTTACAAATCATTTTTGGACATCTTAAACATGTACAGAAAGGATCATAAGGGTATTAGTGAAGTCTATAGTGAGGTGAGTTTATGTATGCTTTTATAATTTTTTTTTTCTAGTGGTATATAAGATTATCTTTGATTTCATTACTTGTAATTTGTGCAGGTTGCCTCGCTTTTCAGTGATCATCCAGATCTTCTTGATGAGTTCACAAGATTTTTGCCGGATGCTTCAGCTGCTGCATCTGCACACCATGCTTCCTTACGCCATTCCCATCAACGTTACGATGAACGGAGCTCAGCTGTGGTCCCACCTGGACCGGGACAACATGATAAGGTATTTTGGCTAATTTTTTATTTTCAATATTTATTATATAATGTTTTTTTTATTAATTAAAGGGACTAATTAATTATCTTTTGCATTAGCAACAAGGCAAGAGAGACAGGAACGATGCTGAACGGGACCCAAGTGTTGATTGTCCTGACATGGATGATAAAACAATGATGAAACTGCATAAGGATCAGAGGAAGCATGGTGAAAAGGAGAACAGGGATACACGAAATAATGATCTGGATTACAAGGATTCTGATCTGGATAGCAACAGGGATCGCCTTGAAAAGCGAAAATCTGCACGGAAAGTTGAGGGTTTTGGAGTACATTCAGGTTCGAACCCATATGATGATAAAGATGCCTTCAAAAGTGAGTAGATGCTTAATTTATCAGTTGTTGAACTCATAAATATGCCTTCTCATTTGTTTCAATGAATGATCATTGCCTTGCTTTCTTTCTATGAATTGTCATATTTTCTTATTGATCCTGAATTTTATAATACCGCCTTTCTGGTTTGTAAGTTGTGAAGAATATGCAAGTTGCTTGCAATATAGTTAAAGGGGTGTGGAAGTTAGCCGTAGAACACAATCAACACACCCATTTGATGAAATTTCTATTTTTGTCAGCATCTAAGGGAAAAAATATCCGAACTTTGACCCTGTCATTTTTCATGCTTTGATCTCCTATTAACGGATTAAACTCATGTTAACATTGGAGTAGTGAATTTTTCCTTAACTCAGTACTATTGGTTCAGAGTTTCTTCATTAAAGTTCTCTAACATTCTGGTATTTGTTCGTTACAGGTCTATACAGCCAAGAATTCAAATTCTGTGAGAACGTGAAGAACAGGTTACGAAATGCAGATGATTATCAAGCTTTTTTGAAATGCCTTCATATCTATAGCACAGAAATAATTACAAGGAAGGAATTACAGAGCTTGGTATATTACATAAGCTTGTGCTACGTTTTTATCCATTTGTATCTTCCTTCATTACTTGAATAACTACATTGCTCTAAAGGAAGCGTTCCCTGTTTTGTTTTTTTAAGTAGACAATGTGATATTGATGTATCTATTAATTATCCTTTTCAGGTTGCTGATTTACTCGGGAAGCACACAGATCTTATGGAAGGATTCAGTGCATTTTTGGAACGTTGCGAGAACATAGGTGACTTTTGTTGATTTTGTATACTTCTGTTCTCCTTTGAGGACTCATTTTCATCATCACTAGTGTGTCTTGTTTGCAGATGGGTTCTTAGCTGGTGTCTTGGACAAAAGTATGTGTTGCTTCTTGTTTTCCGTTTTCCCTTTTTTTAAAATCTTTTTTAATGTTAGTTTACATGAGTGTGCACTTAGAATATAAAATTTCTCACCTTCTCACATTTCTTCATGTAAGAAACTTTATGGAATGTTTCTAAGTCAACAAGAACAGAGGAGAAAGAAAGGGAGAACAGGCGTGAAATTGATGCTAATAAAGAGAAAGACAAGTACAAAGAGAAGTATTGGGGGAAATCCATACAAGAGCTTGACCTCTCTAATTGTCAGAGATGCACGCCCAGTTATAGACTTCTTCCTGATGATGTTAGTCCATTGTGTCTTCTGTTTTTTTTTACAGCTATCAAGTAACTTTCTTTCATGTTTTACAGTTTATATTTTGTCCTTTATCTTCTGTAGTACCCGATTCCATCAGTAAGTCAAAGATCAGAGCTTGGTACTCAAGTACTAAATGATCTCTGGGTATCTGTGACTTCTGGTAGTGAGGATTACTCGTTCAAACATATGCGTAGAAACCAGTATGAAGAGAACCTGTTCAAATGTGAAGATGACAGGTAAATTAGCATTTTATCAGTGCTAAATATTTAGAAAATAGATACAGATATATATCAAATTAAGTTTCTTAATGATTCATTTTTAGGTTTGAGCTAGACATGTTGTTGGAGTCTGTGAGTTCAACTATTAAACGTGCTGAGGAACTACAAAACCGCATTAATGACTGTTTGATTGGTTCTGAGGGCCCTATCCGTATCGAAGACCACTTTAGTGGTGATTATATTATCTATCTTTCTTATGAATTCTATTATACAATTATCAATTTATTCTTATTTTATGTATTTTTTAAATAATACTTGTAGCTTTGAATTTACGTTGCATTGAACGTCTATATGGTGATCATGGTCTTGAAGTGATGGAGACACTGCGTAAAAACCCATCTGTTTCTTTGCCTGTTATATTAATTCGACTGAAGCAGAAACAAGATGAATGGACAAAATGTCGATCAGATTTTGACAAGGTCTGGGCTGATGTTTATGCAAAGAATCATTACAAGTCACTTGATCACCGAAGTTTCTATTTCAAGCAACAAGATTCAAAAAATTTGAGCACAAAATGTATGTAAATCTGGCATTTACTGATTGCACAGTTGGCTGTTACTTCTCTCTTTTATATCTAAATTATCCTTGGTTTCTGTATGACCAGCCTTAGTGACTGAGATCAAAGAAATAAAGGAAAAGAGCCAGAAAGATGACGTGCTTCTTAGTATTGCTGCTACAAATCAGCATTCTGTTATGCCAAATCTTGCGTTTGAGTTTACTGACAAAGATATTCATGAAGACTTGTTTAAACTTATTAAATATTCATGTGAGGAGATCTGCACAACCAAGGAACAACTGTATAATGTATTAAGACTTTGGACTACATTCTTGGAGCCAATGCTCGGTGTTCCTTATCGGCCCCATAATTCTGATAATGATGAAGATGTTGAGATACCTACACATGGTGCTGCCAAAAATGAAGGTGACAATGATGGATGTCCAGGGGGCGATAGTGGTACCGTTAATACTAAGCAAGGAAAGCCATCATGCAACAAAGATGATTATGTTTTACCAAAAACTGTAGTTTCAATCAAGGACATTTTACCAAATGGAGGTGCTTTGTCTAAAAAAGATGGATCTAAGAACACATGTGTCGGGGATATAGCACCAATAGTTGGTCTTGTAAATGATAACATTCTTTCTAAACCAAATAATGCTCGTGTGTATGGCACTGAAGTCAAGTCAAACATTGATAAGGTTCCTTCATCTCAGGTTTGACTTAATCTGTTTGCCACTTATTTCACGTATCCAATGAGTTACTTCAAATCTAATATATATTTTCTGTTCTACAGCATGGTGATATCTCAAGACCATTAACAGTGGCAAATGGAAATTATGCTAAATTTGAGAAAGAAGAGGGGGAGTTGTCACCAAATGCTGATTTTAATGAGGTTGATTTTGCTGCATATGGAAATAATAATGGGTCGCATGCTAAAGCAAAGCATAGCATGGAAATTGATCTAGATGCTAATGATGAGGACAGTGAGGCTGTTCCAGAAGGTGGTGATGATGTGTCAGGCAGTGAGTCTGCTGCTGCTGATGTGTCAAGGGAAGAACATGAAGGAAATGGAGACCATGATTCTATTGATGGTAGAAAAGAAAGTGAAGGTGAGGCTGAGGGAATAGAAGATGCAAACTTTGGTGGTGGAGATGCGACATCATTGCTATCTTCTGATCATGTATTGCCTACTGCAAAACCACTGGCAAAACATGTGGTTTTTCCATTGCATGAGGGTGGGAAAAAAGATTGTAACATCTTTTATGGAAACGAATCCTTTTATGTTCTTTTTAGACTTCACCAAGTAAGAATAAAACTTCAAATTTTGTTTTTTCTTTCTGATTCATTCTTTAACTTATAGTATTATTTACTCAGATTTTTATATTCTGCCAGGTATTGTATGACAGACTATTGTCAGCTAAGCTTAATTCGATTTCTGCTGAAACAAAGTGGAGAGCTGCTAAGGACACTTCCCCACCTGATTTGTATTCTAAGTACTTCAGTTCCACATTTTTATCTTCTACTTGGGTTCTTGCGATAGATATTTTTCCTCACTAGATCATACTTTGCAGATTTATGAGCTCTTTATACAGTCTACTTGATGGATCTACTGATAATGCAAAATTTGAAGATGATTGTCGTGCCATTCTTGGAAATCAATCTTATGTGTTATTTACTTTAGACAAACTGATTTATAAGCTCGTGAAACAGGCATGCACCTATTGATCTTATGCTTATCCATAAGGGCTGGTTTATATATACCCTTCAAAACTTGTAATGTAACGTATATACTGAAAACATGCTTTAAAAGCATGTACTTTGTGCATCAAAAACTTGGACTTTGGATATATATATGATATTTTGCAAGTATTGAGGGGTATATATGAAAGTTATCCTATTTATTTATTTATGTGTCTTTGGGGAAAGATTTTGACTATTCCTTTACGTATGCAGCTTCAAAGTGTTGCAGGTGACGAGGTGGACAACAAACTACTTCAACTATACGAGTATGAAAGATTGCGAAAGCCTGAAAAATTTATTGATTCTGTATACTATGAGAATGCACATACTCTCCTCCATGAGGAGAACATATACAGATTTCAGTGTGTAAGCTTTTTTTGACATTCTCCTCAGTTCACTCTATTTCCTCTTTTGTTGGCATGTAAGTGTTTTGGTTTATTCATTCTCTATGCTTTACAGTCTTCTGGACCGTGTCGTTTAACCATCCAACTGATGGATGATGGGAGTGAAAAGACTGAAGTTGCAGTTTCTGTGGATCCTAATTTTGCAGCTTATCTTCACAATGATTTTCTTTCAGTTGTGCCTGGAGAAAAGGAATCTGGCATTATGTTGCGGAGGTGAAAACATTCCCTCTGGCTCAAGAATTAAAGACAAGTGAACCTTTATCGTGGAATATGATTTAACACTTCTAGTTGTCCAATCTTGAGTTCGACAGGATGCAAGCATTAAATAATTTTCTAATGATAACAAAATTCTAACTATGTGCAGAAATAAACGCCAGTTCTCAGATATGGATGAATCTTCTGCCATATCTGCTGCCATGGAAGATGCTAATGTGGTCAATGGTTTGGAGTATAAGATGTCTTGCTGCTCGTCAAAGGTACTTGTTATTGTTTGCATTACTCTACTAAATGCTGCATTCATAAATATTATGCATTTTTAAATTTCAAAGGTGCATCTGCAGTTTTCTTTGTTGTTTCAGAGTATGCCATCCTGTCCTTGTTTGCACTCTTTTTCCTTAAAACTTTCTTCTACTTATTGTTGCAGAATCAAGATTGTCTCACCACACCCATCTTGAACTCAAATAAATGATTAGTATTCTGGACACAAAACTGAGATTTTGTCTCATGTATGCACAAAACTATTTAATGACCTAACAGAGTAAAGCTATCTAGGGTGGTGAAGTGGATACTTCTATCTACTTCTCTTGTTGACTTGTTCTTGATCTTGTTTTTCTTTTGTGAAATGTTGCAACATATTTTCTTTGGCTTTTTAAAAACCATATCACCTTCAGTTGTTTCCATGGCTTCTTGCCTGGTAAGGTTATAGTGTTATACTAGTACTTTTAAAGATCCTTTATTCATGTGAAGTTAAGCATAGGATTTAGTAAGCAAATTCTATTTTTGGTTTAAATGTTATAGATGAATGCCTAGAATTTCTTGCTAAAGAAACCTTGTAATGGTGCCTATATGACTTATAAATTTGTATCTTTCTAGAAGTTACATGGGTTTAGCTATATGAATGTTGCACCAAACCACAAGTCCACAACCCTAGGGTTCATGTCTTTGTTTGATTTCAACAATTTTAAAAATTATAAATTATGATACTTTTGCTTTGATTTTCCTATACTTTTGTCTTTTTCTCTGCACACTTAGTGTACTTTTGTACTCTTTTTCTCTGCAACAAGTTACCTTTTCCTCTTTTTATCATTCACATCAAACCTCTCCTTCCTCTCTCTCTCTCTCTCTCTCCTTATTACAAGCAGCCCCTAAAGAAACAATAACTCGCCGGAGTCTCGACTAGAGCGCCTAGACTCACGCAAAGCGGTCTCCTTGCGCCGCCTCAAAATGGCGCCTAGGCGTGCGCCTTTGGCGCTTTTGACAACACAACTTTTACCTTATATTAAAGCATTTTTATACAAACACTACCATAGAAGTTGTTCTCTCTAACTAGTTAGGACATTCTAAGTTAAACCAATATGTGGCTATTATAATAGTGAAATAGAAGTTAGAACTAACGTGAACTTAAGGAGGTAAAACCAAGGTTGCCTAGATCAAGATCACTTTTGTTTTGGTACGATTGGAAATTTGGGATCACAAGAGGAAATTGAGATCATAAAATCCTACTTAAAATGTCCTAGTAGTTTTTTTATATTGAAATTCATATCAAATACTGAATGTATACCAAGTACATGAAACATTGAAAGTGAAAACATGATAATAATAATTCAATGCATATAAAAAAGATTACTACGTTAAGTTATTATGGATTTAGATATTGTGTTAAATGGTGAAGTCAAATGACTTCATGAAATTTACTTTCTTGATTTACTTAGTTAGTTCCCATTTATTTTTGAACAAAGTTAGCTCATTTTAGTTTTCTAAATTAGTAATTCAAGTCAAGCAAGATTGGATCCTATTGTCAAGATCAGGATCTTATGCAAGAGCTTATGCTTACGAAGATCCTAGGCAAGATCTATACGTTTTTTGAATAAAAAAGATATGAAGTCGTAAGATCTTAAGATCAAGATTGAGATCTTAACCATTGCTGAAACACTTATGGCTCGAGAGAGAACTTGGGAATATGTGCATGTATTAGGTGTGATAATAGTTAGTTCTTAGGTTTTTCGGTTTGAAGTTAAAAACGTTGTACCTCATGTTTTATATTTATTTTGTTCCATAAATATAATAACTTAAAAATGGAAAAACAATGATCAAAGAGTGAAGACTAGGGCGTACCCGAGGCTTGACTTAGCTCCCATTTTGCGTAAAGTCTAGGCAGGGACCGATCGCTCGTAATCTGATATACGCAGCCTTACCTTGCACTTTGTGTCGGAGGCTATTTTCCAAGGCAACCTTAATGTCATAAAGCAACAACCTTACTGGTTGCTTCAACGCCCGTCCTCAAAGAAAGAGGACCAAGAAATTTTTTTAGAAAAGGGGGAGGGTATATCACATGATAAGATTAAAAAAAAACCTCCTTATAACCCTTAAATTATGGACTACTAATAAAATTCACCATGGTTTTTAAGTTTATTTGAGGGTTAGCCTATGACTTTGGGCTTGAGGTGTTTAATATCCTTTGTCTTAAGTTTTTGTATCACTATGTCATCAAAGGTTAGTGGCTGGTGCGCCTAGGCACTCAAGCGAGGCGAGGCGCCTTGAACAGACGCAAGGCAAAGTTCTTCACCAAGCTTGAGATTAGAAGTCCAAATTCTGCTTCTCATCTATTCTTTTTTCTTCATCGCACTCACTTTTGTTTCTTCTTCTTCTTCTCTTCAACACAGACGCTTCTACGCCTCTTTCTCTTACCCGGTACCATTTATTAAAGTTAGTTTTGGGCTTCTTTATTGTTTTGTCCAGGCTTTGTTTGTATTTGCCTGAACTTTTTTTCCCTTTATTTGGGCTTTTTCTATTTTCTTTTCTTTCTTGGGCTATACTTACATGATTAGTGTTTAATCGAGTAGAATTAGTGCAGTATAAACGACTACACTTGTTAAATTTGATTTTCTTAGTTGGATGATTTTAATTGCCAACTATTAGCTGGATGATTTTAGTTGCTAATTATATTCCTTTTTTATGTTTGGGTGGTTGTACAAATTTCCTATGCCTATTATTTATTTATTTTTATCTTTTGCTATTCGCTTTTCTTGTCTTGGGCGTGCACTTTTTTGCGCCTAGTCGACAGGTGAGCCCTTTGCGCCTTTATCTGCCTAGACGTATCAATAAACTAATAATTAAACATGATGGTACATATGGTAAGAAATCTCTATTAGAAGTTGCAGATCACAAAATACAGTCACGCATCAGTGTGTATACTGATTTGCTAATTGGATTTGAGTTGCTTTTTGAATAGAATCAAATCTTGTGGTTTAATCCTGTATCTTACCCATTTGATGAGTATGTTATTTTGTTGTGTAGTATACAGAGATTCATTTTGATTTGACGGTATAGAATTTCCCATTGAAGAGATTGTTTTCGTTTATGAATTTCTTGCGGATTTCGATTTGTATCTGTAAGAAAAATTAGTTAACTGCTTCTTCTCAGCTTTAGAAACGAGCCGATCTGTTGCTTTACTGCTTGACTAACATTTTGTATAGCAGAAATAATCATCTGACATCATGCTTCATCCCCTGATATGCTTATCTGCTTTTCAATCAGTTAAGTGCTAGCAGTTTTGCTTTCTGCATTTTATTTTCGATAAAAACTTTCATTTCTTAAACAATATTATTAACATGTATAGATAGCACAAAAGTTGAAGCATTTTACTGAAGTATAAATCTAGTGTACTTATGATGTGATTCTGTACTTAGTTATATGATGATTACCAATTTCATGTTATATAGTACACACTATTATGGTTTAGTTTGACGGTTCACGAGCTTTCTGAGTTGTACTTTTCTACAAAATACAGTATTCAGAAATGAATTATTGACTCATTATTACTAAACCCTGATTATTAGATAGTCCAAGGCCCACCACTAAGCCCTAATTTCTAAGGTGACATTTGGTTTGTAGTCAAGAATCAACTATGGTTACAACTTTGATAGCAGAGTGGAATAGAATGAGAATCAATTTCTATATCCACTTCTATTGGCATGCAAAGAGAATCTCTCAATTCAAACAGTCCCTAAAACAGTTGTGGCTCTCTAGAAATTTAACATAACCCCCCTCCAAAAGACACCTTGTCCATTGCTGAGAACCTTTCCTGCATAGTAGATCAGCAGATCTTCATTTTCAACTTCACCGATTCTCCAAGTTTCTTAACTACCATATGTCACCGGATAGTGCTTGCTCTGATACCATTTATAGGACCTAAGCAAGCTTATTGAACGGGGAATCGGGGATAATTAACAACAAAAGAAAGTGGTTAGCCAACTTTGGAGGTAAGTTCTTTCTCAAAACCCTAGAAACGAATAACAAGGACGTGCTGCTGCTTGCCTCAGCTTGTGTTTCCACATGGTCCTCATTATAAATTTTCATCCTATCTTATGATTTTATTAATTCCCCAGGGAATAAATGACCTCACTGTACTCTAGTTGTTAAATGGGCTGATGCCCACTCCTTAATCCTAATTATAAACATGATCACGCTTCCCCATGAGTCTAACAGAACATTGACTTTGCCTTGGCCTGTTACTGAGTTTAATGCAGCGTTACGAACAGAGAGACTTTCTAATCATGTGACTACTATCTAATCACGAAACATTAGGCGCTGCATATAGGCCAAGAAACAACACAATAAGGGGTAAGAAATCTAGAGTAGAATCATGATTATATTATAGTTTCCATTGATGCATGGGTGATTCGCCAGGTAAATTATAATCTGCTAATTGGATTTGATGTGTTTGCTTCTCGAATTGAATTTAATCCTGGCACACAATCTTGACTGTAACAATCTGCTTGTTATATTATATTTTAATACTCTTTTAATTTGCCAGTTCAGGGGTTTCCTCTAGTTCAGTTTGACATTTGGTTTTTTTCCCACACTATGTGATAGCATTTTTTTTTAACTTTAAATATGTAAAGACCACTGTGTTTGAGTAAAATAATTGTTCCATGTGTTATTATGTATTGTCTACAACAGAAAACATTCTGGTAGCATGTTGTACACATTGATGAATCTTATCTGCTTTCTAATCAGTTGAGTGCTGGCAGATCTCCTACGTCCTTGATACAGTAGATCTCTTCTTCCGTGAGAAAAGAAAAAGAAGAAGCACCACCGGATGCAGATCACCATCATATAGCAATGCCCATAGAAAAATACAACGGTTTCACAGATTCTTAGAAACCTCTATACATTAGCTCTCAATGCCATCTCTCCATGAACTTTAAGGTACACATTCCTATGTTCTGTGTTCAATTCAATTACTAAATTGAAATTCACAATCTGTTTCATGATAATTGCAATTTCTTCATTTTAACCTAATGTTAGTAATCTCCTTCAACCAGAAGTAGTTTAAATGATTGGGAGGATGTTCCTCAGTTTTTTTAGTGATACCCCAATATCCCATCATGGGTTGTGTTGTAACTGTGATAATACCTGGAAATTATACGGAGCTAAACAACCATTTTCTTATATGGGGGTAGAACCACTCGGAGTAATGCCAACAACTAGTGGTGGCAATTTCGACCCATTTATTTTTAAGTGGGTTGATTTGGGCTGGATTTAAACGCGGGTCAAATGAGTCTGAAATAACAAGCTACCAAATAACAAAAACCTAGCATTTTTCATGAGACATCTATAAATCTTGCTGCTTTCATGGGTTCCCAAACACCAATAACGATCATATCTTTTTGTTTATGTTGTAGAGTCTTGCTGGCATATATTCGCTCAGAACAAGTGCCGCCTGAGGAACAAGTCCCGTGTGAAGTTAATTCAAACAATGGGATATGAACTGTCAGTGGTGTAAATATGCTTTTGGAGAGTTCATGTCACAATTCAGGTTTCTGCTCATCTTATTCTTGTATTTGTTTTTCTTTTTTGTAACATTTACGCCCCAGCTCGGGTATTTTTGTATTTTTTGAGGTTATACATTGAATTTGTTAGGCCAGAAATATTTACAAGGTGGAGGAAGGGTTTTCATTTTTTTTTTCCTCAAGGAATAGGAAAGCTCTTGCTCCATGAAAGGGGCATACTGGGGTTTGTACAGAGCTTACTATCAACTGTTGATGTTGAATACAATTATGTAATCTGACATTTAGTTGGCCTTATAAGAGCTTATTTATCATCTCCCATTTTCTCTTGGTTTGTTTCTTTTTTATTCAATATTTTTACTTTACTTAATGGCGTCCTACAAATGTATATAGGATAGATGGTGGAAAAAAGATAAGTGAATATAAAATCCAAATTGGATTTGAATAGTTTAAATTATAAGTAGTAGATTGATGAATATTTATACTGACAATTTGACTAGTAACACTTATAATTAAGGTTGTTAAAAAAACGAAATCCAAAAAGAAAACAGTAATTCGATTTGTATCTGAAACAAAAAAAAAACAATTTAAATCCTTAATTGGATATTCGGATTAAATCTCATCTAAATCCGAATTCCTTATTCGAATATCATATTGGATCTTGGATATCAAAATTTTTAATTCTGGTTATTTAGATCATTCAGATATTTAATTAACCTGAATAAGAAACCATTTTCATTCTAGTCTAATATTCATTACCCGACTATCTATTATGTTTTTAGCCAAACACCTAAGGATTTGACATCTTCTCGTCTTCTGGTTCTAATAAACTACACAAAAATCAATTGTTATTTTAAATTAGGGATTTTGATTTTCAGGTCTTAAACAATTACTCATTACCTTTAAAAATTGAATTTGTGTTCAAGACTATTTTTTTATTTTATTTTATATGTTTTATTGTGATTTTAAACTAGTACTATGTTAGGAATAAACAACTAAAAAGAATGAACCAAAAAATCTATAAAAATCATTATTCGGATTTATGTGAATTCATCCGAATCCGATTTGATAACTTTTGTTTATTTTAATGGACAAATTTATAGTTTGCTTATTGTTATCATCTTGATCACATGTAAGTTAGCGTGATAAATGTGACTTGATTCGTGATAAGGTTTAAGTTGTTGGTCTTTGAAGTTATATCGATCTTTTTAATACTAAACTAGTTATTTATTCCCGCGCGTTGCGGCGGGTTCGCGCTACTATTGCAACGGTTAAAACACATATACAAAAATACGTGACAACAACTATCACTCTCATGTAAAACCGTAGAGCATGTCACGTCATGAAAGCTACCGTCACGCGATGTTGTTGGCTCGTATTCGGTTTGGTTTCGTCATATTCGTCATGTTTTAGCCATATTTCCTTATTATGTGGGTTAGAAAAGGAAAATAAATAAAACTCATGAGACTAAAACTCTAAAAGATGCATCAAATATATGAAAAATAAAATATAAGACAAACTATAGTCCAATGTAAACGTAAGCTTTTAGCCTTTAAATTCTTTCATGCTATAGATAAACGATTAATTTTGATATATATTTCATAAGTAGAAATGAAACACAAAAAATTTACTAAAAAAATTATATACAAATTTGAATTATAAAAATCAGATAGAGAATGAAATATAATATTTCTTCCACCAAATCACACTCCAATTTCATAATTATCATCTTCTCTCTTCATCTCTTTCTCCCTCTCTCTATCACACACAAAACCCCTTTCAATTTTTCAACACCACACCACCGCCATCACTTCCGGCCACCACTGCACCACACCAACGCCGCCACTTCCGGCAACAACACTGCTTCCACCGTCAGCTGTCACATCATCGTAGCCACAGATCTGAACAGGGCGTTGTCTCCATCTCTCTTACCGCTGGAACTTCCCTTTTTTCTATCTCTCTCCACAGATCTGAAGGAAGCCAGTGGCGATAGAGCTTTCATCGGTCACCACCATGGCTGGTCTCAAGTATTTAAACCACCACTCTTCTTAAATCTGAGCATATCTTCATCTTCTCCAACTCCCCACCACCACAACTCTTGAGTGGCTCGGTTGGTTCAACATACGAACCCCTAAAACAATCAAAAGGTGAAATACGAGCCACAAGAATCACCAACGGAGAGGTGTACGGCTGATTACTAAAGGTCGTGAGTTGATGTCATTGCTTAGGCTTAATCTGGTACCGGAAAAACCTGTAGCAACCGAGAAGATGAAAACAGAGAGATGGACATGTGTAAAACACTAAAACCTGATCAAAATTACCAAAATACCCCTGGTCTGGTTACTGTAGCAACCGACCAAAGGGTTTAATATATATTATAATTCGACAACATGAGGTATGAATACGTTCTCATTCATCAAAAAAAGAAGAGATTTTGAAGTTTAACGAATTCAGATGTAGAAGTTTAACTTTTAATATATAATAGAGAAAGTTCAAATTGTAATAAACTAGTAAAGGTTGTAATAACTTTTCTTATATTTTATAAAACAAACATTTACTAGTTTTTAATATGAGAAGTGTGATATAGTGATACCTCAATTTTATAAACTAGGAATGTGTCCCACGTGGATTGAGCGGAGAATTCCACCATGAACTCATATCAAAACGCTAACTCAAAAACATATCATGATGGTTTTTACTGGGATGTAGTCACGTAGAACTCTGATGCATCAAGGAAATTAAACGAAAGAAATAACGTCAACAAAACAAATAATTATCCAAAAAAATATAAATACAAGTCTTCATACACACATGCGCACGCACGCGCACACACGCGCACACACACACACACACACACACACACACACACACACACACACACATATATATATATATATATATATATATATATATATATATATATATATATATATATATATATATATATATATATATATATATATATATATATATATATATAGGATTGGGTTCATATGAAAACCCTAAGTAATTGTGAGAACCTTTTAACCTTATATTTAACCGTTGATTTAATATTAAATAATCAAGATTTCATTTGAATGGCTTAGATGAGATCATGGACAAAAAAGTCATTTTAATGTTTGTACTTTTTCTAAAAGGTGTCAGGTTTTTTTATTGGGAGAAATATCCATAATTTTGAAATCCAAAAACCCAATTTCTCATCCTTTAGAACCGCCAATTCCATCTGTGTACGAATCAATGAAGCATCGGTAAACCACCGAACGAGCTCCGGTATGATTCAGGCGGTGCCGGTGAGCCGCCGTCGAAGAGCTCGTAGCCGTTGGATGAATCGCCTTACACCGAGCGATGTCGAAGCTGGAGAGGGTCGGACCATTTCGCCGTTCAGGTTCGGACCAACGGTCGGTTTCGATTCGAACTGGAAATGGCTTTCAAGTGGGTTCCGATGGGACTACCAACAGTCACTCCGGTGAGTTGTCGGTTGATAGCTCACCGACATTCTCCGTTGGTGGGTCTCTCTTGGGGCTAAATCGGGTCACTGCCGGTCCGTTGGTGGGTTCTATCAGATCTGATTTATTTTGTGATTCTTATGGTTTGCTTGCTTAATCAGTCAAAATCTTTAATGTTTTCACTTGAATTATCAATTTTAGTGGTTTCTGTATTGTATGATTTCTTTGATCTTTTAATGTTGATTTAGATCTTGGTTTTTCTTATGGGTGTTGTTGTGAAGATGTTCTTGATTGTAATCGAAGATTCGATTACAGATCATAAAAAATGGTGTAGCATATTTTTTTTAACATATGCTAGTTGTGTAGCATTTGATTACTAGTTGTGCTAGTAATTTTCTTTAACAAAATCTGTAGTATAGCATTTTACATCGAAGTTACAGATTGGTTTACATTAGTTTACATTGGGTTACAATAGTTTACATTGGTTTACAGTCTGGTTTTCGTGACAGTTTTGCTATAAGTTACAGTAGTATAACAGTGTAACTTGATGTAACTGTGTACGAGTAATACTTTTTTTATTTACATTGGTTAATATTTTGGGTTGTTTTGTTCCAGATGTAGTGCTAAATCATTAGGACATGTAGTGCTAAATCATTAGGACATGTAGTGCTAAATCATTGGGACATGGTGTAATGTCGTATGGTTTACATTTAAAAAACGTTTGATTTACATTGGTTAATGATTCGTTTGTGTTTACAGATCGTTTTACATTAGTTAATATTGGTTTACATTAGTTTACATTGGTTTATATTGATGTAATGTCGTTTGGTTGTTGTAATGATTATGCTACTTTTAGTCGTAGTGGTGTAATATCATGTATTAACAGTGATAAAGGGTTTTTTTTGTTACAACTTTGCTAAAGATTACATTAGTATAACATGATGTAATGTCCTTTAGTTGTTAGGTTGTCGTTATGAGGATGTTATTGTTAGTTGGAGTGGTGTAATATCTGGTGTAAAAGTTTGATATAGTAGTGCAATATTATATGAGCTATTGTCGTTTGCAAAATAACATGGGAATTAACATTGTAACTTGTTGTTTTTGTTATAGCTTTGCTGCATGTTACAACAGTGTAACGTTGTAATATGATGTAAGTACGTACAAGTGAAACTTTTTTTGCAATACTATAGTAGAATTAAAGAGAAAAATATGAGGAGCTTAATGGTGTAATTTTTAAAGAAAAATAACAATTTATAAAAAGTTATGAGTGTTTAAATAAAAAGGGGGTAAAGTTTTTAAATATAAACAAAGAAATAGGAGGATGACACTTGTCATGATCCTGTTGAATCTGAATTTTGATGGATTTTTTTAATGACCTTTATGCCCTTTTTTATTTAAAATAAAAATAAAAGATCTTATCCATCCATTTTTTGATCTATGGTTAGGATTGGGTTAAAGGGTTCTCACAAAAATAAATGGTTCTCATAATATCTGGTGTAAAAACAAGATTACACCCAGTCCCTCAAGTTGTTTTGTTAACAATTTTTAAGAATTTTTTTTCAGGATCCTTCTTGTTTTTATTTTGAAAGTATATATATATACTTTCAAAATAAAAACAAGAAGGATCCTGAAAAAAAATTCTTAAAAATTGTTAACAAAACAACTTGAGGGACTGGATGCTGGCAAAAGAAAAGTGAAAAAAAAGTAATCTAAAAAAGCCTGGGAACCGCGGAGGAGGCTACAATGCCTCAAACCCAAGTTTTTTTGTATAGCAAACACACCTCTACCACCATACCAACACCTAGTGTTAAATATATTCAACTATTTTTTTTTCTAAAATCAAATCAAAATAGACAATTAGCTTTAACTTCCATATTATGTTAAAGGTCCTTTTTGAACTAGACATTTTATAAATGATTTTACTATATGTACGTTACCCTCAAATATCACACGAGGTTGTATGAGATGTTACATGGGTCATATGAGCTTGTTTATAATATGCCTTAACATATGTTAATTTTACTAAGTTACAAGTCTTATGTAATATTATGATGTGCCCGTATAACATGTCATACTGTTTTATTTGACATGTAAGTATAGCACATCATACAGCTCGTATATGATTATGTACACTTCAAACGACCTCATTTAATGTAAGTAGTGTGTCTTTAGTATGTCTCTTTATAAAATAGATTATATATTTTATTTAGCTGTAATTTAAAATACATTTACTATCTTCTAAAATGCTATATGTTTAACTTATGATCTCTTGTAACAAAATTTGTTACTTCTATGACATGCATTAATAAGGATAAGATAATAACCCAGACCAAACACGACTATAGAAACATTTGAGTTGGGTATTTAGATAAGTGCTCAATAAATATATATACTGGATCTAGTTGTATATAGCTATCGGTGACATATGTTCAGACATCCCGAAACCAATAACACATTTCATATCTATTTACCAACATTAAAACCGAATACATTAATATATCATATAATCTTAGAATACAACAAACTTTATTCTAAAATTGTTACAAATTTAAAGCAACTAAAAGATAACATTTTAAAAGCTTTACTCATGATCTTTCAAGTTGACATTAGCATCAATCTAAGATCACATTCAAAGAACCACCCCCCAAGTTGCACAACTTGGTGCACTTCTTTCAAGTTTTGACAGCCAATAACACCTTATTATTTCAAGGGATCAATTCGTCAACCCTTCAAACATCAGGGGGTATATTAGAAACTTCTGCATCGTCTATATATAATAAACTGATTCATTCACATAGTCTTCATCGTCTTCATTCAAAGCAACCATTTTCTCTGCAACTTTCATCAGCTTCAACAATGGCGTCTTCAACCTTCAACCGTTGGTTGAGGCCTGAGGTTCGTAGATTCCGATGATTGTTAGATGTTAACTCTTGTTCTTCTTTTATGTTTTGCTGTTTTTCGATTTCGTTTTGGTTTTGAATGTGTGTGACGATCTAGGGTTGGTGATTGGTACTGTGATCTATGGTTTGGGGATCTGGTGTTGATAGATCTGTGAATTGTGATAGGTTTATCCTCTGTTTGCTGCTGTTGGTGTCGCTGTTGGAATCTGCGGGATGCAATTGGTTCGAAACATCAGCGGTAATCCTGAAGTCAGGTATGTGTTGTTTCTGTTTCTACTCATCGATGTGTTGTATGTATGCGTTTGCATGTTATGAACTTGAGCAATTGAGATTGTTATACGTTTGTTACTTTGTTTTTCATCTGTTAGAAATTAGAGGTGTATGGATGTCTGATTTTGATGTTATTTATGCTATATTATAAACAGATGTGGAATGAGATAATTAGATGATTATATGACTGAAGATATTATTAGTTTATTTTAGAACTGTTTCTGTTAATGCCCATATGTCCCCAATGGTAGAGCCATTCAGAGTTAGAGGGATGAAGCTTCCCTTTAGGTCAAGGACTTGAGATCCGTCTATGACAGGTGGAGTATGATAGCCTGATAGGCAGGCAACATACCGTTTTAAAAAAATCTAAGTTTATCTTTTAAGAGTAGTAAAGGGATATTTATTCTGTCATTCACATACTTGATGAATTCATTATTTTTACACTGATATACTTCATAAAGCTTTTGATATCTTCAAGATCTGATATGTGTCCAAATTACCTCATGATGGTTAACGAAAGAGGGCACTGGGGCCAATCTGGTAGATATGTTAGGAGAAGAGCGCTTTCCGTGTTTTCTATCAGTTTTAGACAATCCAACTAGTAGCTAAATGTTACAAGAGGCTTGTATTGTCCATAATTATAGATATCATCCAATAGCTAACCATTAAGATCTCATTTGACAACTGACAAACATTGAACCTTGAAGATGTTTACACTTTTGTGGCTCGTGAGGCCTGATAGTCATTGTCTCCCTGATACAGACCCCGCGGGTTGACTCAGTCAAGCCATTTTCATCAGATTATATAGCAAGAGAGTACGGAGGGATGTTACAAACAGTTTTGTTGTCCCCTCCTTTTTTTTAACATTCGGGTTCTTAAATTATCAGGTTATTTGTATTTTGGAGAATGGCCCTTCTCGAATCGGGCTAACTTTGTTCTTAGTTCCAGTAGTATCTTTTGATCTGTTCAAGTTTCTATCATTCCCTCTCTACAATTCTTTTACTTAGCATTCCATACTCATACAATCATATACCTCTTCTTCTAAGTCTTGTTCTTAAAATTCAGTGACAATGAAATGTTCCACATAAACGAGGGAGAGCATGCTGATTTTTTCTGGCTCAACCTAAAGTCTACATGCTGTGAGCAGCATGCATTCTCTTCCTCCAACCAAAGCTTGGTCATTACACATCATTGCTTATTTGGATTCTTTCTTTCAACCAAAGAGCGATAAACCATGTCTAGATTATTTGTGAGCTTATAAACTCTCATCTCCTCCATGTAAATCCACCCTTGAGTGTTTGCTCTACTTTGCACTATGTTATGTTGACATTCGTAGATTATGCCATGATTGTTGTTATATCCGACTCATATGGCCGCATGAGTACTATACTGGCATCATGCAATACGGGTCGTATGCCACATGCAATATGTGTCGTATAAATGCTATACGGGTCGTATACATGCCAGCGCGATTAAAATGATTTTTGCTTTGTCTTATGTCCGACTTACACAATTCTAGTCTACCTAGACACATCTCGTAGCTTTATTACCACCTATGATTGGATTTCTAGGAATAAAAATGATTGGATTCCTGGAAATCTGATAGTGGTGGTAATATAGCTTTGAGACGTGTGTGGGAGGATTAGAGATTTAGAGAGGTGTAACTAGGTCATGAGACGTGACAGAATCCATTTTAATCACACAGGCCCTCATTCAATGTTTTCTATATAGTGCTTTTATGGCCCATATGAGTTGAGTATTACAATTGCCACGAGATTGGAACTGAAGGCTAGATCTTTATGCATTCTAAAGTGGAGTTAAGTCGTAACTCTTACCTCTCCAACTCTGACTAGTTGGGGAAAACAAAAACTAGAATGAATTGGGCACTCACTCCTGAATAACTTGTTGCATCTTCAATTTGTAATAATGGATCTTGTGCACATCCAATCAAGCCCTTAATTGATGTTTTTTAGATGAACTAGTTTTTCCTTCAAAATCTATAATCTGGCCCGGTATCATTTGACTTGATTTATGTGGGTGTGGTGTGATGCATGCGTGTGTGTTGTTAATCTAGAAAGTTATAGCATATGCACTTCATATGATTTGAAGCTAATATTATGGTTTGCCATAAAATGCAGAGTGACCAAGGAAAAAAGAAGTGCAGGTGTGTTGGATAATTTCGTAGAAGGTGAAAGGTATGCAGAGCACGCGGTAAGGAAGTTTGTGCGCAACAAGTCTCCGGAGATTATGCCATCCATCAACGCGTTCTTCGCAGACCCAAAATGAAGTGATTTTGTGATCCAAAATCAATCCAATAAAGCTGATTTGAGATTCTTCTAAGATTTAAAACCAATTTGTTGACTGGGAAATTTTTGAATAACTTACTGGGATCACCTTAATGGTGAGATATGATTTCTTATTGTTTAGAAAAATAGGCACTGAAATGTGTTAGGTTTGTTTCTGTGATCCAAATTACTGACCTGAAAATATGATTTTCTTGATTTATATGAGATTATTCTGAGATATATGGTTCTGATCTGAGAATATGGTTTTCATGATCAAGTTGGTTTGTGCAGCTTCGTATCACTATTTAAACTTGTAAAATGCTATAATTTTTTCATATCATGATTTAAGTGTATTATTATGCACATAAAAACGTGTGTTTTGTTAAAAAAATGATTTTATATCAGGAGGGGTATACAAAAGGGATTAAATCACAAAATTTAAACCAAGTTTTATTATTGTTTCAGTAAAATTATTCATCTTTTTCTAACAAGAAAAAGCCACTCAAGTTTATTATTCGTTCTAATCTTATAATTTTTTTTTGCAAAACTTTAAGTGACATAAAAACACATATCAACTTCGGTTATTAAATAGTACCTGTTTTTTTGGTCGACTTGCATGTTACAATGATAAAACTTCGGTCTTTATATAATACTAATTACTAACTTAGTGGTGCATTATGGTTTGTACCTTATGCTTTGTAGATTGTATCTTTTTTTATTTTTTCTTTATTTTTTACTTCTTACCTTATAGTTTTTAACATTCACACCTTTTTTCATTTTTAACTTTAGTCTCATTTACTTTTTATTCTTTTATGAATTTTTCATTTTACGTCATGGTCTAAGCTTTATCGAGTTAACGTACTGCAACCTGCGTATGAGGTTCAACATTTTTACATCTATTTTTTTTGTTTAACGGTCGCGTTGTGTTTTGCGTTTCATTCTAATTTATACACGTTAACATATCGTTACGCACGTGCATAGTTTAACGTTTTTACATCTATTTTTTGTTCGGTTTTATTTATTTTGTTTTACGAGATTTTCTAGTGTTGGTGGTCGCTAGCAACGGTGTGACATTGAGACTACTTAAAACAATTTTACACCCCTACCATAATGCGTGAGACTTGAATACTAGTTATTATTTAATGAGTAAGATTAGAGGTGCATTGGAAACTTGTCTGTTTCTCAAGCGGTTAAAGATTTAAAAGCTTTTATCTCTAATGATGAAAAAAATTAGATTTAGAAGTATGATTTAAGGATATGAGATAGATGTTCTAAAAGTATTTATGAATTTTTTTTCAAACATTTAGTCATGTACATCATATTTAAGGTTAACTTACAGAAAATCTTTCTCTAATAAAACAAAATAAATTTTCTGACATGTCGTTTTCTAACTATCATTTTTACAAGACATATTCAACTTTATTTTAACGGCAAAATGTGCGACACCGTTTTGGAAGATATGTGTTATCTTAATCGAGCTCATCTATTTGTTTTCCAGCCAGGAACACACCGCCAACCCCCTCAGAAGAAAACATATTGTTAAGAAAATCTCCTGACTAACTCTAAACATTTTATTCAGAGTGAAATTTAAACTTATAACCTTCTATTATTTACATGTCATGAGTAGAATATTCAACTGATCATATAGCAACTAAGAGCACTCACAGTGGATTCCTTAAAAGTATGTAAGTGTGTTTGGTATATTATATGGAATGGTTTTGGGTGGTTGTGAGTGAAGGAGAGAGAAAATGTTATTATGGATTGGTATATTTGAATAATCACTGTTTAAATCCTTATAAATTTTTTAATATTTTTTAAGTGGTTGTGAGTGGAGGAGAGAGAAAAAAGTAATGATAATGGTATAAAAAATATTATTTAATTGAAAAAGAGAGAGAAAATATAGTGATTTTTAGTGTAATTATATGGATAAGGATAAGAAAGACACTGTTAATGCTCTAACCCAACCATGAAAAGTCCATGGTCTGGGTCCAGTCACTGATGGCTAACCCCGAACCCACAACATCCACACACCATCTTCCCCCGACTCAACCCTCCGCCTAAACCACCACCGTCTCCTCCGGCGACCCGCCCCCAATGGCCTTCTCCGGCACCTCCAACCTCCGCCGTGGAGTCGCCGGCGGTTGGACCCCCTTCACCTCATCCCCCACCAAATCCACCAAACTCTCTCGCAAATCTCGCAAACGCACCGCCCTCACAGACTTCATCTTCCGCAACTTCTTCATCATCGCACTCATCGCCTCCATCTCCTTCTTCCTCCTCATCTTCTTCCTCTACGCAACCCCCAAACCCCTCTCCCCACACTTCAATTCGCGTCTCGTTAGGGCTCGTAAGTCGATCTATCGCAAAACCCCTTTCGCCGTGAGTTTATCGAGTAATCGGTTTAATCTGTCGTTGGGGGGTGCTGCTGCTGCTGTTGATTTGAGTACTAAGGGTTTGTATGATGGGATTGAGTTTAAGGATGTTGATGGGGGCCCGTGGAAGCAGGGGTGGAGGGTTTCGTACAAAGGGGATGAGTGGGATTCCGAGAAGTTGAAGGTGTTTGTGGTGCCGCATTCGCATAATGATCCCGGGTGGAAGCTTACTGTTGAGGAGTATTATGATCGACAGTCTAGGCATATTCTTGATACGGTTGTGGAAACTCTCTCTAAGGTGTGTTAATTGGTTTGTTGTTTGTTTTGTGAACTTAAAATTATGGGTTAAAGCCGTGGGAAATAGTCTTTTGTATAGAGTTTATACAGGGTAAGGTTGTGTACATGCCCCCCTATATGACATTGGGTTAACTGGCATGTTTTGTGACCTTGAGGTTATGGGTTAAAGTTGTGGGAAACAGTATTCTGTATAAAGTTTATATAGGGTAAAGCTGTGTACATAGTCCCCTACCTGACACTGGGTTAATTGGTATGGTTGTTGTTTTGTGACCTTGAGGTTATGGGTTAAAGCCATGGGAAACAATCTTTTGTATAAAGTATGTATAAAGTTTATATGGGGTAAGGTTGCGTACATGGCCCTCTACCTGGACACTAGGTAAAGTTGGAGCTAAGTTAACCACTAGGTATGCTATTTATGTTAAGTTTGGTGGTTTTTGATTTGTGTGTGTTTTGGGGTAGGATGAAAGGAGGAAGTTTATATGGGAGGAGATGTCATACCTGGAGAGGTGGTGGAGGGATGCATCAGAGGCGAAACGAGAGTCTTTGGTCAATTTGCTGCAGAATGGGCAGTTGGAGATTGTTGGAGGTGGTTGGGTGATGAACGATGAGGTAATAATGTCTTTTTAATAAGTTCAAGAAATGCAAATTATCACTTGCTTCTGTATTGATTTTGGATCTTGGTTTCATGTATTTTGATTTTGTAGTTTTCGGGTTTGAGGTCCAAATATAGGTAGGCATGACTACATACATGTGCTGTGTTTTGCTATTATATAAGCTCTAAGCATTTGATTGCAATTGTGTTTTGTGGGCCTTAATTATATGGTGGATCATGGTTAATACATATATCTTTCTAGAATGTTTTGTGTTATAAGCTATAAATTTAGAAATGTCTTGTAAAGGAAGTAGTACAAATCATTTGTTAGATCTTTTTATATGAAAATTATGTTGATGTATAATCTCTGAGTTCTGTTTTTATGCCTTTTAACACTGCTGAAAGATAGATCTGCCTTAAACTTTGTACAATTATTTTGTTGTTTGAATTCCGAACCTTTTGGACAAGTGTGTATTTGCAGGAACCATTTGCGCTTCCTCCTGACCATTTACTAAACTTAATGTTTTTAATGTCTATTGCAGGCCAATTCACATTATTTTGCGATAATTGAACAGGTATCTTTTAGCTTAACTGAATAATGTTGAAAGTCTTCTGCTGATGGTTGTGATTCTGTGAGCTTTCTCTTTGTTATCGCTAAAGATATATCTCAATTAATTTTTTAGCAGATTGAAGCATCTTATATGATGAAAAAAGAAGCATCACTTGAATATTAAAATGATTTTCATGTTATACCTTTAAATCTGTCAAAAACTCTAGTCCATAACAACTGGAAATCCCACAAATCCTTTTACATGTCATATTCTTTCACATCTTAGGTTTATCAGCCTTTATTTTCGTTTTGTTTTTTTATCTTATATATTTGTCTTACTTAGATGATGGAGGGAAATATGTGGTTAAATGAAACTATTGGTGTTGTTCCGAGAAATTCATGGGCAATAGATCCCTTTGGCTATTCATCCACCATGGCATATCTTCTTAGGCGTATGGGTTTTGAGAACATGCTTATACAAAGGACTCATTACGAGTTGAAAAAGGAATTAGCCTTGCATAAAAATTTGGAATACATATGGAGGCAAAGTTGGGATACATATGAAACGACTGATATTTTTGTCCACATGATGCCATTTTACTCTTATGATATTCCACATACTTGTGGGCCCGAGCCTGCAGTTTGTTGCCAGTTTGACTTTGCAAGAATGTATGGATTTATGTATGAACGTTGCCCATGGGGAAAGCATCCAGAAGAAACGACTCAAGAAAACGTGAAGGAACGAGCCCTTACACTTTTGGATCAGTACAAGAAAAAGTCAACCCTTTACCGAACCAACACACTTCTGGTCCCACTTGGAGATGATTTTCGTTACATCAGCATTGATGAAGCAGAAGCTCAATTTAGAAACTACCAAATGTTATTTGATTATATAAATTCAAATCCAGATTTAAACACCGAGGCAAAATTCGGAACTTTAGAGGACTATTTCCGAACTGTAAGAGAAGAATCCGACAGAATAAATTATTCACGTCCTGGTGAAATCGGGTCGGGTCAGGTTCCTGGGTTTCCGTCTTTATCCGGTGATTTCTTTACCTATGCTGATAGACAACAAGATTACTGGAGTGGGTATTATGTTTCGCGCCCTTTTTTCAAGTCGGTTGACCGTGTACTCGAACACACTCTGCGAGCCACCGAAATGACAATGGTTTTTTTACTCGGGCTTTGTCAAAGGCCCCAGTGTGAAAAGTTGCCAATGAGTTTCACCCATAAGTTAACCGCTGCAAGAAGGAATTTGGCTCTGTTTCAGCACCATGATGGTGTAACAGGTACGGCTAAAGATCATGTGGTTCAAGACTATGGGATGCGTATGCATACATCGCTACAAGATCTCCAGATTTTTATGTCTAAAGCTATTGAAGTACTTCTAGGAATTCATCATGACAAAAATGATCAGTACCTATCGCAGTTTAAGCCGGCTCAGGTTCGGTCCAGATACAATGCCCAACCATTGCACCAACCGGTTAGTGCTAATCAAGGAACCGTGCAATCAGTGGTGATCCTTAACTCTCTTGAACAAACAAGAAACGAGATTGTGATGTTTATTGTTGAGAGACCCGATGTTACTATTCTGGACTCGAATTGGACGTGCGTTAAAAGTCAGATATCCCCTGAATTACAGCATGATAAAAACAAGATGTTTACGGGAAGGCATAGAGTTCTTTTTAAAGCTTCTGTTCCTGCCATGGGGCTGCAGACCTATTACATTGCTAATGGTTTTGTAGGATGTGAAAAGGCCAAACCTGCAAAGTTAAAAGTTTCATCAACTGCTAAAAGTTTACCGTGTCTTGCCCCGTATAGTTGCTCAAAACTGGAGGATGATTCTGTTCTGATTAGAAATAGGCATCAAGCTCTTACTTTTAATACGAAATTTGGTTTATTACAGAAAGTAACACAAAGCGGAGGTGGGTCCCAGAATGTTATCGATGAGGAGTTGGCTATGTACACGAGTCCCGAGAGTGGGGCATACCTTTTTAAACCTAATGGTGATGCCACAACGATTACCGAAATCGGTGCTGAAGTTGTAGTTTCTGAGGGTTTTCTGATGCAGGAAGTTTTTTCGATCCCGAAAACGGTTTGGGGCAAATCGCCTGTCTCTCATAGCACTCGTGTTTACAACTGTGAGGGTTCAGTGCAGGAGTTTTTGATTGAGAAAGAATATCATGTGGAGCTTATGGGAGGTGAGTTTAATGACAAAGAATTGGTTGTTAGGTATAAGACGGATATCGACAACAAGAGGATTTTTTATTCAGATCTAAACGGCTTTCAAATGAGCCGTAGAGAAACATATGATAAAATTCCTCTTCAGGGAAATTACTACCCGATGCCATCACTTGCTTTTATGCAAGAATCAAAAGGAACCCGTTTTTCTGTGCACACAAGGCAGTCATTGGGTGTGGCTAGTCCTAAAAACGGACGGTTTGAGATCATGCTTGACCGACGTCTGTCAAGAGACGATGGCCGTGGGCTCGGTCAAGGAGTGATGGATAACTGTCCAATGAACATCGTTTTCCACATCACTTTCGAATCCAACATATCCTCAGTTCTCGACCCGTTGTCACATACGGCCCCCCTAAGTCCGTCTCTTTTCTCTCATCGTGTTGGGGCCCACTTGAATCACCCCTTGCATTCATTTTTAGCCAAAAAACCGCAAGAAATATCGGTTCAACCTCCGCCAAGATCTTTCTCACCCTTAACAGCTCCATTGCCATGCGACTTGCATGTTGTAAGTTTAAAGGTCCCGAGACCTTTAAAATACACACAGCAAAATCCTGAACAACCGAGGTCCTTTATGATTTTGCAGAGAAGACACTGGGACCCTTCATACTGTCGAAAAGGGAAATCAGATTGTTCAAGAATGGATGATGATAATTTGAATCTGTTGAATATGTTTCAGGGTCTTGATGTTTTAAATGCAAAAGCTACTTCTTTAAATCTTATGCATGATGATACAGATATGCTTGGATATGATGAGCAAGTTTCAGAAGTTTCTCAAGGGCGGGTTGCTATCTCGCCTATGGAACTGCAGGCTTACAAGTTTGACCTACGGCCCGTTGCCAGTTAAGTTGATGTGGGATTTGATGACTGAAAAGTGAGTAAAGTGGATGACCGTCTTGAGCCCAAAGGACTCCAAGGGTCCTGAATTATACGTGTAAGCATACAATTGGGCGACAATATGACCGAGTTTCCAAGATAATAGGAAGTAGTTTGTTTCTTGGGAATATTTGGATGGTCAGGTAGCTAGTTTTGCAGTGTAGCTCAAGAGATGATAGGATATGATAACTGATCACACAGTTGTAGTAGTTTGGTTTTCAGTTACCTCTTTGATTTTGTTTTTATTGTATGTCTTAAAAACTATTGATGTTTTGTACACTTCATAACATATCAAATGATAATCAATACAAGGGCTGTATTTGTGCTATTCTATTGATTTTAAGTTTAACTCATTATTTGTGTGGAATAAAAGATAACTTTTTAATTATGTTTTGGCTACTCTGTCGATGACAATTTAAAAGGTCAAACTACAAAAAAGCGATATCGTTGGATACTCTATTAATAAAAAACCAAACGGACTCTTTGGTGAACATGGTAATCATGACCTATTTTTTCAAGAAATATGTTAGTTTGTATTGTTTTTGTTTGTTAAATTGGTTGATTTGGATTATTTAAATATACATCGATTCAAAATGTGTGTTTTATTACACTTACTAACTTAGAACAAATTCAGAATTATCAACATCACATATTACCATTGTCTACCACCACTACCTACCGACTGCTAACGTCTATCGTCATTGCTAGACACCATAAAAGCAAATGTATGGGTGACCTTGTTCTGACACTTTTATCCAAAGCAAATATTCCAATTGACAGTTTCTACTCGTTACAAGAATCAACTATTTACAACCGGTTAACATGTTAGTAATTGAACTGAACCAGTCATACAACGTAGGTTTTTATACGTTCCCCAACCGGTTTTGAAATATCCGCTATAACCGATTCTTCAAAATAACCGATTTGTACATCTCTAATTGGACATAAAATACCCAGAAGTTTGTGGACATTCCACATTGCACCCCCATATTATATACTCTAGTCTTCAGTCTTCTCACTGTCTTGCTTGAAAAGTTATCTTTTGTGTATTTCACGTATTCATCTCTCTGTTTCGAAACGAAGTAACAAACAAGAAATTAACCATCAACATCGTAACAATGGAAGCATCAAAGAGAATCGAACACGAGATCGGAGGTCTAAACAACGATGCACTTCGATTCGGACTTCAAGGCGTCAAGAGTCACATCGTCGGATCTCATCCTCTTGAATCCGCATTTCAATCGGTACATACCCTCGATCATTCTACATTTTCTTATATAACTGCTATCGGAAGAAGAATTTTTGTTTTGAATCATTTGTATATTTGTATTTGTTTAGGCGATTGTGAGAGATGAACAGATGAAGAGGAAAATGCTTGCAAACACTTACGGGTCCGCTTTTCCTTTGAAGCAGGAGTTTGATCGGAAAATTCTTTCTAGGTATTCGTTTCTTCTTTCTAGAATTTTCTAGTGTGTGATGATGATTCATGATTTTATGCCAATTCGTGTTTTTTGATGTTTGATACACTTATTTAGTTTAGAATTGAAGTGAACTAGGGTTTTGGTTATTGATGATTTTTGGTGAGCTTAGGTTAATCAAGTGAAATTAGTATGAGAAGGCTTAGCTCGGTGCTTTGAACGAATGAATTTGTTTATAGTTTGTTCATGAGGACGGATGAGTCTATATATCCCCTTTTAAAAGCTGACCAATTGCACAAAAAAGTAGTTTCTTACTTAGAGCATCGATAACACTTTCGTGATGGAGGGTGTGAGTGCCACCTGGCCTTGAGGCGTGGTGAACAGCATGCCTCTCCTCCATGAGAAGGGGCGTGAGCAACCCATCGTGAGTGGATTCACGAGTGTGGGAGGAAATGTTGGTAGGTTTGTGAGTGTTTCTTTAATTTTGTTTTTATTAGAAAAATGTTCACACACACTAAACCATTATGCCCCTTAGCTAGTGTGAATGCAAGTCTTGCCTAGGTGGCGTTTAATACTCACTAGACCGTTACGGATGTCTTTACTTTTATACTTAGATTATTGCACATTATCAAATTCTTGATAAATTAGATCACACTTGTTGGTTTGTCACTGGTCTCAAAAAAGGTTTTTTTTTAGTTGGGTTTCAGTGGTAGCAGCCACTCAGGATAGAGGAAAGGTTTGTTCTCATGTCGCCCTCCTCAAACCCTACAGATAGCAATTGCTATGAGTGGAATTTTATTGGATACGTTTACTTGTTTGTTTGTTTGTAGGTGTGTGTTTAATATTCTTTTGGATTTAACTGGATTGTTTGATTATTTAACACTGGTTTAATGGATTATTATGTCACATATAGATCTTTGAATACCATGATTTAAACATCATATATATACATGTTAATAGGAGGGTGTTATAACGTAGATTGACATTGGGGAAGTTGTGAAGAAAGACTGATACTTGGTGTTTGGACTTTGGATAATTGAAGTATGACTTTTATGTCAGCCTCCTGGAAAGTTGACATTTAGTATCAGTCGTTTTATGTTTTGTTAGGAAAAACTCATGCTTGATGTTCGGATATGTAGTTGGTTATTCAGCAACTGGCTTCAATAAATGCATGGGAAATAAGTTTTTAGGCTGTTTTGTGGTTTAGTTCTTTTTTTTTTGAAGATTCAACTTGCTAAACAGAATTAACATAGTCAAGTGCCCTTGTCAAATAACAGCTTCTGCAAGCATGTAGATAGTAGCTCGTATAAGTTTTCATGGATCATTTGATTTCCCAAATCCGATGGGAGTTATATATTCTCTTTAATAGTTTAATGTTTTGAACTCCAGATTTCAAAGGCCTCCTGGACTTATACCATCCTCCATGCTTGGATTAGAGTCATATACTGGAGCTTTGGAAGATTTTGGTGTTGAAGATTACCTCCAAGGTAACAGCATAACACTCACATTAGTTATATATGTTTTTCAGCCATAAATATTTAACAAGAAGCTGGATCATAAATATTGCTCAATCTTGGAGTATGCATCTTGATTTTGTGTTGATAATTCTTGTAGGTGTTCATGACACTGAAACAATGCGGGCGCCAGACATGCATCATGGAATGGAAGTTCGTGTTGGGCTCTCAAAGGGACCTGTTCATCCCAGTTTCATGTGAAGCATTTCTGCTGCATATATGGCTTTTAATCATGTAGGCGTTTGTTGTTTGAGTTTGAATATGATCTTGAAGGTCTGGCTCTATATGATTTTAGATGTATGTTGAACATGTTTTTATGTGTCACTGTTAAGTACTTTTTATAAAAATCGTAATTAAGGACATGTTTTTCCACAAGGAATATATCGTTCATGTTATTTCCATAGTTGCATAAAACTTCATCTTCTAGTCTTCTACCCTAAAGTTGATGAAACAGCAAGTGGATTGATAGAAGCATTACCTGGCTAAATGAACAGGTCATTTGGAGTGGATAACTAACTGCTCAAGCCGTGTCGTTTTAAAAAAACTGTCTACTAGGTTCGAGTCAGAAGTGCCTTATTTTAAAAAATGATCTTTTTGGTTCGTGTCAGATTTGGTTTTGACATAAATGGAAAAATGGAACATCTGTTACAAAATGACTTTCCCTAGCTTGTTTTTGATTGAGCAACTTCTGATATAGGTATTGCAGGTTGCTGGATGAATCAGCAACTACCAATGGACCATGATTTTGATATTTGCTGTTATTGAAATTTTATCTTAATACAAACTTTATTAAAAGACTAAATAATAAAACTATGCTTTAAATTTTCCTAACAGCAGCAAGAATATCAGCAACAGTAGCATATATGTTTAAACTTAAAACCCAGGCCAGCAAAACAGAACTTTAGGCACTCTATTTATAACTATCTAACAGCAGCTCAATCAAGAGAATTAGGACAACCCAGAGATGACTAGCAGATAATGAGCAGCTGGTTCATTGTTTGAATGTGTCTTCTTTATGAATGTTATCAAGAATGACTGTTTTCAAGCAGCATTGAACCACTAACATCATGATTGAACTACAATCACCAAAAGTTTGAACTTATGTCCCACATTGCATCAATAATCCGCTTTTTACCGACACCAATACACCATTCCCTATTAAGGAAAATCGCCTCTACCACCAGCCTTTTGGTTTGCATGCAAGAAAAACAACAAAGAATTCGTTTCACTATCTCTTGATAGCAACAATGTAGTAAAAACTCAAGAATATAACATAGAAGAATCTAGAATCAAAAGCTTCTAGGAGATACTGAGGGTGGATTCGGCTACTCAAAGTTGAAGATGATATCACCAACACGGGGCGAAATAGAATAATTTTTAGATCACTAGGAAGCGACAGTGAATTTGCCATCCTGATCCATCGGTCTCTTTTCTGCCCATTCTGATCCGTTTTTCATTTCTTTTTTGTTATCAATTTTTTTACCCAAGTAGAGCCCCCTAGCGTGTAGGGCTTAACCGAAAATGGCAGAAAAACTCATTCAAATCCCAAAATAACCAAAATTTGAGTGATTGGGCAAAAACATGCATCCTGTGAAGCAAAACTTTCAGCATCTTTTATTTCCCAAGATAAAAAAAATCAACATAGATTTCATCTGAACTATTTTACTTCCAAATTAGATGACAAATACATCCCAAAACAAGTACAGAATATTGGTTTTAAGCACCTCAAAAAGTTCATGAAACATTGTTAGATCCTTGTAGTAGGCATCAAGCTACATGCAGCAATGGATTCCAAAATCCAGGTATGCCCGACAACCTGAGACCCGTATACTTGAGCTACATCCTCTGCAGCGGCTAATCTTTGAGACTTGATGGTGTCTTCATCCTCCAACTCGGCGCAAATTGAAAAGTCAGCATTGTAAACAACAAAAGTTGCTTCATCTAAGCTCACGCCTGCATAATTACTCGATAATAATTGATCCTTGTTCTCACTGATCATGCCTCCAGCAGTCTTAACCAAGTTTAAGAGATCGTTCTTGAACGCTTGAACAAAATCACCAACAAAATAGAATCTCATGTTGTTGAAGAGTTTTGGAGCCTGCAAAAACATAATATTCATGATCACCAATATGTCCAGCTTTTACTCACAATTATATTATTGGTCTTACATTGCTTAAAGCTCTTAGCCTCCCTGTCGTGGGCCCACCAGAACAACCGTGGGTATCTAGGCGAACTTCATATGGTTCTTCCTTTACGATATGTCCAGCTTCAACACAAGCTTTCAACCCTGCAAAAATGAAAATCCAATGTCAAAATGTAGTCTTATAAGAACAGAAGATCGAAGGCTAAGATTGAGAACCTTACATTCTATTGTAACAATCCATTTTCCATTCAAAATGGCCATGAGAACTTTCAATGTTCTTGTGCATGCACCATTAGAATCCGTGGCGGCAATCACATGTGTGACGTTATCTTTCCAATACTTTGACACTAACGCTCCATTACTTCTCGCAAAGTCAGCCATAGTAAACTGCATTTCAAAGTCAAAGATTAGAAAAAATCCATGACCACATAAATTTATACAAACCATGAGAATTCGTTACTAGGACCCATCAACATCCTACTAACCAATAGAATCAAGTAAAACAACAGCTTACACTAGACACGCAACCTTTAAGGAAAAAATAAATAGTTTTTAGAACCAACCTTTTGTTCCGGCGAAAGAGCTGAACCACATAACACCAATTTCTTTCCACCATTCAGAGATGTTGTGCAATGATTCAGATTTGTAGATATTCTGCAAACAGAAGGACATGAAACTAAAGTATTAATAAATAGTAAAGCAAGTAGTTTTCCCTGGATTTAACTTTTAAAAGATAAATTCATCTTTTATATTTACCTTTTATCAGTTTCTTGTTTCCCAGCTTTTGACTTCTTTTCTCTCGGAAATTTGTGAGAATCATGGTTTGGACACAGCAACAGAAAGTCAACCTATAAAAGACATACACATCAGAAAACTATAAACATAACTACACCAGCAAATCACATATATTGCAATATTGCATGAATAATAGCTTACACAATCCCATCTGCAATCAGGGATGTCATATGCACATGGCACATGGTATGTTTTTTGGCATGTCTTCACATAGCAACCAAGAACCGCACCCTTTTTACCACAACTGGTGCATTTTAGCTTGCTAGCCCTTGCTACTTCTGACTCTAAATTCTTGATAAGTCCATTCCGAAAGTATATTTGAGGAGCCCTGCAATTGTAATGTCACAAGTAAATTGTAATAAGATAATAATCCCACAACAAATGTTCATCAAATTAGTAATCTTTTTGTAATTCATGGCTTTTAAAAGTCAAAAGAAGCATACCATTCAGTACATTTTTCATGAACGTATGTAACCTTTGAGAAGTTAGACACGCTCCCCTTTACTTCCTTCCCGTGTGCGTACGCCATCATTGCTCCACTTCCCTACACAATTCATAACATAAACAATGTCAGCTTCAATGCTATACCAATCAAGATTTATAAATCATCTTTTTGCAGTCAAGTTTTTACTATTCAAGAATCACATGAACATTCGGTTCTAGAACTCACTTCTGTTATCTTAGAAACCTGACAGAAGGCACAAGGGTTAACTTTCAAATCCAATTGACCAGATTGCCCACCAGTAGCTGGTTTTTCAGATTCAGTCTCTGAGTTACAACTCACAGCAGCTACATTTTCAGAAGACATATTATTAGCCTCGGGATGGCGATGATCATTTGATCCATCATTTGTTTCTTTTTGCCTTTTGCCTTCAATGGTATTACATTCAGCTTGTCTCTTTAGTGAGTGTCTCACTGAATTCTGAAAACATACATATATGAATTAGCCAGGTGGCAGGCATTATCTTTCATCTTAAAAGCCAACACATGAGATTACTGAAATGTGAAGTATGTATCTTTAAAACTTGCATCCATGTTGAATCATATCTTACCATATGATTGCTATTTGGATCACTACAACCACCATCTGTATCTTTACTGTCCCTTGATAATGGAGGGCTCAATTGTTCCATCTGTATAAAACCAACCCCTTCAACACCAGTCTCCTCCTGCACCTTTGAACTCGAACCGCAACGTTTATCACAACCACTCGTATTAAACTCTTGTTTTTGAACACTTTCTGGTGTGATGCACTTTTCAAAACCCATAGCTACCACATTTTCAACAGTCTGTAAATTTGCAGATTGGCCATTACAAGAATTCCCCTCTTTTGTTTTCTCAACATTATCCTTCTTTAAATTATCCTTCTTTAATGAAGCAGCAACATCTGGAGGATAAAAGTTTTAAATGAATCTAACTAACCACTTTAAATATCTTTAAACATTGAAAAAACAACATAAAGATTAAAGACTATAAAAAGCAAGTGGTGTTCTTACTTGAACACACAGGATGAATAACATTTGCATTGAAGGTGGCTTCAAGATTCCTATAAATACTCACAATATTTTCCATAAAAGTTGCAGGCTTTACCTCTGCAACACAATCAAACATCAACCCAATTAAACCACATTAACAACAACATCAAAATCTCCCCCAAAAATTCATCAAAATCTTTACATACCTCGATCAATATATGAACTTTTACAAGCAGCACACTCCGATCCAATCAGACATACACTAAATCAAAAAATAGCAAAATCCCACCAAAAATAACCATCATAAGCTCAAAAAACAGTACTTATGATAATCAAAACGTTGGAAAATGAAGATGAAAACCAACTTGCAGAACATGTGATTGCAGGGGAGCAAAATCGGTCGATTAAACAGCTGAAGACTGCAATAAACAGATAAAATAACAAAATCTGAGGTTATAAACATTGAAACATCGAATAATTTCATCAAGATTGATGATAAATTAACGAACCAAATGGGGCATTTGAGCTCAAGACCGAGCTTTTGGAGATGAAGAACCCATGGGTTGATGGATCTTTGAGCTTCTTCCATTTTGTTGCTTCACAGTTGATGGTGATTTTGGGAGATGTAAATGACTTGATGATGTGATTTGAGGGGAAGATGAAGGTGCAAAAAAATGATTTTTAGAGGGGGGAAAAAGCGGGATTACTGCCGCCGTCAGTTTGAAATGATTAAGGTGGCGCGGGTTTTTTCAAGATTTTGTCATGTCAGAAAATGAGGTGTTTTAGCTGCTAAATCTCCCGCCAGTTTTATTGGGCATTTCACTATTTTGTAATTTGTTTGTGTAAAATTGTAATCGTAAATGCGATTTCTTTAGACCAAATGTAATTGTTAATGTCCATTAAGGGGTATTTTTTGTCAAATCAACGTAAAGTTATCATTACTTCTTTGTTAAAAACATAAGTAATGGTTGATGCTCCTATAACGCTCTTTTATTGTTATGGATTTGATGATTTGTGACGTTATAATAATAATATCTCTTTAAACATAACGCCACACCGTAATGATGATGGGGGCATTATGTGGCGTTATGTATGGGTTTAACGCCCAATTACACATGATCTTATTGTAAAAAATGGTTGTGGGTTAAAAAAAGTGAATAATACTGTTTTTTTTTATTTGAAAAACACTGTTTATCCGTTGTAATTTTTATAATGTTTTATTGAAAGTGATTATATGTGGATGAGAGAAATGTGAAGATAAAAGTATAAACAAATATTTATATAATTGAAAATAAGAAAGAAATGTATTTATTTTTAATGTAGTTATAAATATAAAGATTGATAATATGATGTGAATGTCTAAGTTGACATCTGGGTTGTAAGGGGTTCAAACATGAAAACTATTCTTCTACGATGCAGTTTATAAGAACACTCCTAACAAAATCTATTATAAAACATGATGATCGTTTAGGCAAAATAAAACTTTATATAGGTCATGTGTAAAGATAAATAAATAATGAATGTATGCTTATGGTATTTAAAATATATACTAATCGGTCATATCTATAAATACGTAAAAATCCAATTTGACCTAGAGCCCGCCTTGTAAGCAAGAAATCCGATCTTAGTTCTGAGTAGAGGTGTATAAAAAACCGGTTCGAGAAAAAAACCAGTTAAAAAGAACCGGACTGGTTTGAAAAAAACCATTTTGAGAGCTGCCGGTTTGGTAGCCCCACGCTCAAAACCGGTTTGTAAATTGGTTTCAACCCGGTAAAAAACGATTTGACAGGTTCGAGTATTCAGTGAGTCAAACTGGTTAGTAACCCGAACCGGTTTGAACAAAAACCGGTTTGACACCGTGACCAGAAAAACCGGTTCAGTTTTGAACCCGAACTGGTTCGAGATAAAAAAAACCAGTTTTGACACCTCTAGTTGGGAGCAAGTGGTGACGTGGCAGTACACACAGAATGAACGAAGAATTCTCACCAATAAAAAGATAAATATCAACATCAATAAGTTATATTATGATTAAAGATGTCGTTTTCGTAAATGGTAACATTACAAGTAAACATAAACTCATTATATGATTACAAAAAAAGAATAGAGGCTTGAATGCTTGATGTTTAGAGAATTTCATTCACTTAAATGTGACGCAATTCTCTCAATCATTTTTGTTCGGTGATCTCCTTAAAAGACATATAACAAAGCATTTAAGTGATGTATATAAGTCTTTAATGTACGCTTGCGTTAACGCTTACGTCAACATAATATTTAATTTGATGCTTACGTTAGCATAATAATTAATCTTGGGAGGTTTTTTTGTTCTCTAATAATTTTTAACATATAATAATAAAATTTCAAATATACAATTGGGACTATCTGTTATATCTACTTATCGCTATAGAAATTGTTTAAAACTGAGTTAGTCATAATGTACAAATATCAATATCCAAACATACATGTTAAAGCCACTTAATTTTTAATTTTTTATAGTTTTTTTTTTTTCTCTCGTGTCCATGCTTCATAGCTTTACTTCTAAATCTGAAGGATTTTGAAAGAAAGTAACCAAATATAATTATAAGAATCTTTTATCATCATTTTATCCTTTCGATCCAGGTATAATTCATGATACATAATAATACAATAGAATCAAGTTAGGAACACATAAATTCTTTAATATCTTTTTGAATTTTAAAACATGAAATACATTATATATTTACCTTTCCGTTCCTTTCTTTTCTTTCTTTTATTAAAATGGTGAACATAGTGTTTTAACACCCAATCGAGAGTTGTGGCTGCTTTAATATCATAGGTGTAACAGACAACACAATTAGATAGTAACAATTGATATATAGATAAGTTATGAATTTAATACATTAAATAGGAATGCCTAATAGCCAAACACACGACAACTTTGGAGAATACACGGCGCATGTTCGTGCAAAACGGACTTACGTTTAATAAATGATATGTGATGAAAATGTGACACACAAGAGTAGGTTCGCACACGATGGTAATATAACCAGTGTTTCATGTAATACGCATCGTAAAGTAGATACATGATTACCGTGTCATGTAACTCCTTGCTATAGCGGTGATTTTTTCTGACATGACAATATGAATGACATATCACATTAGAAAAACGACTAGTATCATGATTTTCTAAGTAATTAAAGCCTAGTTATCCGGATAACCCTTCCTTATGGAGACACACAGAGTCGCCTTTATACGATACTAAAATTATAATATATTACCTTAGAGGCTCAACACATTAAGGTTGTTTTGATGACATGTTCTCAAGATAGAAATTACTAAATTAACCTTAAAGGGTTTAAGAATATGTCCACAAGGTACAAACTATAATGTATAACTAAACAATTTTTTAACTCCCAAAACTTCAGTCTTTAATAGTAATGCAGGACTAGCCAAATACAACATTAAATCTGGGACATTGTGGGTCAAATGTTAACTCTACATATGTTCCATAACTCTATTACCAGGGAAGACAACATATCACAAATGTAAAAACATATCTTCAAGAAATTTCAAGATACCTTAACTATGAAGACGTAAATGTTCTCGGTTCATAATATGAATGAAATGAACAAATGAACTCATGTATTTAGTTGGCATCTTCATCAAAGCTCAAATTCAGTGCCTGTAACTTGAATCCAGAATTTTGTATAATTTCAACCAGATTAGAAGCCACTCCGGTAGCCTGCACTGTTGTTTTCTTCTTTAACTAAAACAAAACAAAAACGGGTCAACTTGCATTCAAAAATCAGAGAATCTTCAAAAGATATGATGCATAAGATCAGCTCACCTCGACACTTGCAATACCCTCGAGAACTTGGACCCTTAAGTTTGAGATGCCCTCTGTCTCCTGAAAGAAACAAAAGAGAGAATGCACATTTGCATAATAATTCAAAAGGTTGCAAACAGATGTAGTAAGACCGTAAGATAACCATTTGAAGTTGAAATCAACAATAAACAGCAAAATGAAAAGAACAGTCAAGATGAATATGCTAATGTTGCTAGTGCAACACATTTGAAACTATTTCTCTTATGCTCTACATGACGTATTAGTATAAAAATACGAAATTCATCCACCATCAAACGGGAGATGATTCGTATGCCACTATAACTTGACACACACCATTAATCCACACATGTACAACACCGCGTGGATAACTTTGGTGGTATACAAATCACTTCCATTTGGAATACAAATCAAGTTGTAGACAAGTTACATTTACCTCTAGAGCACTTGTTACAGAAGGAATCGCTGCTTCACTCATTGTTCCCTCAGCCTCCATATACAAAAAGATAAAAATGATTGTTAGTGATTGTTGAATCAAATCAGGTAACATACTCAAGAATAACTTAGGTAAATGCTATTATGAAACCAGAATCTTGAACTGGTGTTACAGATGCCTAATTCCTATTTCTCAATATGTTAAATTTGCAATCAAAACATGTTCAATTGCAAATGAATTTCAGCATACAACTAAACGCAATTCAAAGATTCATGCAACAGCTGTAAAAATCCATAAAATGCACTTACATCTTCAAACAAATGAATCTAAAATGTTCTCTTTGAACTAACATCAAACACTTGGTATGCATTCATTTATCAATCATCAAACATGTAAACACTGACAATTCACCTTTTCTTCTTACAATCTTTACAAACAAACCCATGGAGAACAAGAATTAACCTGAAAGAACATGGTGAGAACATCAGAACGCGAAACTGGAACAGTAACAGTAGCTTCAACTTCCCCTTGATTGCTATCACTCTGTTCATCTTGTTCAGTGATTAAGGTTTCTTCTTCAGCTACAGATAACCTTACCTTCTGCAAATTCGACAATCTTTTGTGGGTTTTCAATGAATTGGGGTAAGAATTGGGAATGGTGATGCAACGATGGGAGAATCGAAGTGGAATTGGGACAGAAAATGACGAAATAAAGTTAGGGTTTTTGTGGGGTTTGAAAATTGTGCAGCAAGAGATTGTGGGAGATGAAGAAACAGTCGCCATTGATGGTGGTGTTTGTTCTACAAGATTGAATCAATGGCGAATTGGGGTTGTACGGAGGTGAGGTTAGAGGAGATGAATTTGTATGATCACCCTATCTAGTACTACCCAACACTAGCGTTAATGCGTTATCGTCATTTGTGATTCAAGGTACAACTATTTTATCGCATGGTACAAACAAGCCTAATTGTCGGTGAACTGTTTGCGAACCGTTTGACACGAACCGTTTGACAGGAGGCACGTTGATGTTTGGTAAATGAGTGCTATGAGACTCGCTAACCGACATGCGGTACCCTCATCCCAAAACATCGCAGGATGCAACTGACTTATGGCTCTAACCAAAGCCAAGGGATGGGGTTTAAACTACGGTCTTTACCCTACAATTGCACACGCTTAGACTTTGACTTGACATTCCTTGATTATCATAGTAGGCTACCACACTAAGTGTGACAACCCGAGTTTTCAGGTTAACATCACAACCCGAGTTTTAATTCTCGACAATTGACAATAGTATACTTTATTAATGTAATTAATAATAACTAACATAAAACTTAATAAACCAAACATAATTTAAGTAAACTTGGGGGGGGGGGGACATTATGCAAATGGCTAAACTCGAGGGACCCAATGGGAGTGTGTGGGCTCATAACCGACCCCAACCTTCGGTTCTTCTCCAAAAACTTCGACAACCTCAAACAACCTCCACATTCTCAAACCCTACTGCCGTCGCCCGCTTTCAACCACCACTGTCGTCGACCAACCCCTCCACCGTGAGCGATCACCTCGACAACCCTTATCGTAGCCTCTCATCGCGGCTAACTCCCTCAGGCAGCCTTCTTCACGATCAAACGACACCACAATCAACATCGAGTACCCGACGCTAGTGATCGGCAACTAAAACAGCCCCGAACCTCGTTCGGTAAGATTCTTAGATCATTAATCATGTTCGTATTGCTACGGTTTCGAGGTTCGGGTTACGGTTTAGATGCGGCTTTGCTCCTGGTGGTTATTTCATTGTTCAGGTCTCGGTTGCGTATATATATGTGTGTGTATGTTCTGCGTATATATATATATGTGTATGTTCTGCGTATATATATGTGTGTGTATGTTCTGCGTATATGTATATGGGTGTATGTGGTCGTGCGTATATGTATATATGTATGTACTTTCTGCAGTTTGTATGTATGTGTATTTTGCGTATGTATAGAAATGTTCTGGGTATGCATAAGTTGTGCGACTGTATATAGTCATGTTTGTATGATGTTTGGGTGCTCATGGGTTCGGGTGATCGGGTGTGTCATCGGGTGCAACTTCGGCCCCGGTGGTGTTGTCTTGCGTGTGTTCTTGTGTGCACGAACTGTGAACCGAGAATGATGCTTGGGTTTAGAACCCGATGATGTTCTTGGGTGTTACTTCTGCCGCATGTGTGTGTACTTGTGTGTATGAATGTGGGTGTGCATATAGGTATGGGTGTCTCCTGTATGTGGACGTGTGTGTCCCTTGCCTATGCATGCGTGTGTAGTATGCATGTATGTTATGTGATGATGTGTGTGTATGAGTGTTTTGTGTGGCTGTGTGTGCGTGTTATGTGGGTATGTGTGTGGCAGTGTGTTGTTTGACCATGCATGTGTGTAGGTGATATGTGCATGTGTATGTACCAATATGAACAAAGTGGGGCCAAATGATGTATGATACATATGTGTGTGAAACATAATGCACATGTAGGTAATCTTGTATTAAATGGGTGGTGCATAATATGCATGTTGTATTTTGTTATGTGAATGAGTTTTATTATAAACGAATTCTTATAATTGGAACTATGTAAACAATACCTTCGTGTATGATCTATGTGTGCTTGAGTAACTGAGTTTTTATGTTGTATGAGTTTATGTGGTAGTACTGTTTGTTTATGGGGAGTCAACCGATAATCGGCACCGTACCTGAACCGTGAAACGCGAAACCGTACGATCATTATATTTATAATTAATGATTAAAATTAATATTATATATTAATTGAAATCCAGGTTGTTCAGGAACCTAATTACTTGTTCTCTGCATTATTTTGTTGATCTGCATTTGAGGTGAGTTCTCAGCCCCACTTTACTTACTTTCTTTGGGGTGAAAGAAACGTGTGTTCTAAACGTATTTTCACCTGATCAGTATTACTTTAATATCACTTGTTTACTAGTGTGACACCATACTTAAGTCCTCACTTTCGAACCGTTAATATATGTACTCTAGCGAGGTAATTCTGAGTAGATCTACTGGGTTTGACAAACCCCACCCGGGCTAGTCGCGCTAGCACAACGTTCGTCAAACGGGTGTTTAATTGACCTAATTCTGTTGCTGTGACCGGTGTTCATAGCCGAGGCATTCTTTACGTTGTCAGCGTCGGTTGCGAACTTCATACACTTAGTAACTTGTTGAGTAGACTAGCTATCTACTGATATTATCTTGATTACTGCATCAGTTTACTGTTATGTTCAATTTATCAAAACCTGTGGACTCACCAACCTTGTGTTGACACTTGCAGGATCGGGTTTTGTCACTTAACACTTGTATTTCTCTCAAACTCACTTATAATAGTCACTCAAACAAGATGAAGCAATGTCTTTGACAAGAGTTGATAATAATATAATAATTAATCAAAGCAACAAGCAGGAATATTTTCAAGGTACTTGTATATATTACTTCTCAACTCAAGATTACAAGACACTTACAAGCATGGAACATGAGTTACAATGAGAAACTATATATACTAGATCCTACAGCCGGTTATACTTGATACCAGCTGGAAACCTACGACTAAAGCATATACTACAATGCTATAGTTAAGGTATCTTAGATAAAGTATTATCTAAGATATGGTAGTCATGACATGTCCATGACTTACCTTTTGTCACCAACTAAAGATGGCAACTGTACTTAACATAAAAAGGTAAACAGTAGATTAAAGTATGGTCAACTACATGGCTTTTGAGAAAACGCCATGCAGTATCTCAGAGATTTGCAGCGGACTGTCAGACAGACCATACTTATGTCTACTGGATAATAGAAGTGTCTTCCGAAGGTTAACTGGCTTCGGAAGAACAAGTTCTTCCGAAGCCACTTATACTTCGGAAGATGCTTCTATGCTTCCGAGGCTTTAAGGACTTCTTTATACTTCGGAAGTTGACTTCAGAACTTTGTCTTCAAGTCTTGAACCTTCGGAAGTAGCTTCTTTACCTTCGGAAGTTGGAGTTCTCCTTCGGAAGTGTATTTTACACTTAGACTTCGGAAGAGCTCTTTCTTCCTTCGGAAGTCCCACACTTGGCTTCGGAAGTCCTTTGTATGTAGTACTCAAAATCTTCTAAGTGATATGGTTTTGGTTGCAACAGCCTCTTATGATCCAACAAACTCCCCCTAGGCTGATGCTACCAAAACTTCACTTATCTCTACTTCTCAAAGTTTTCAGCACCAGGGACAAAAGATATTTGTCTGTCTCTCTGTTCTTCCCGGAAGTGGTGCTGAGAAGCTTGTACAAGTCATTCGTGGATAGGAGATCCAGTCTATCACTTTGAATGACATGCACCCTTTGTTGTGACCCCCTGAAGAGAGTTAGTTGACGGGAGTTGTAGTCATACTCCCATCTAACTATGGACTCAAGTTCAGGACCTTCAACCATTTGAAGAAAGGCTTTGCCTTTGGTTGCTGATCCTTTCCTTTCCTCCTCCTCTCTCCGTTTTGACTCCTCTTCGACCTTGCTTCTTGCAGTGAGCTCGGCCATGTGAAGGCTGCCTAGATGATTTCTGATGTGAGCAGCTACTTCGGAGTTTGAGGGGTTGGAGAATGGTTTCTCTGCTAACTCAGCAATATCAAATCTGCTTAAGTGTAGCAGAGATGAGGCATTCAGCCTGTTAATCTCACCATTCTCTCTCTCAACAACAAAGTTGTGAGAAGAGTCTTCGAACCTCCACTGGACTATCTTCTTTCTGGGTACAAGAGATTGTCTTGGTACCCTATCTCCTTTCTTTGTGTCCAGCAGAGTCACCAGCCTTCTCCTCAGCTTCTTTTCTTCCTCATTCAATGTATCTGAATTGAGGCCAAAGAGTCTTGCGGCTTGGTCCAAAGTTCCTCTTGGCAGATCAAGAAACTCATCTCTTGTGAGGGAACTTGAGGATCCATCAACATAAGTCAGGTTGACTGTATCCTCCTCACATGAGATGTCGCTCAGAGTAGTGCAGTTGATGAGCTTGGTTTTGATCGCCTTGAATTCCTCCATTGAGAGATGTTTGGAAGGCTGAGGGGATGGTTTGATTGGTTGTTGGGTAGGTTTAGGAGGTTGGGTTCTGGGTAAGGTTTTAGGTTGGATGATGGGTAGTTTAGGTGGTTGAGGTGAGGGAGTTGGTAGTTGTGATGGTGTAGGTTCAGGGGTGAAAGGTTCAGGTTCAGTTTTGATTGGGAAGGGAAAGGGTATTGGTTCAGGTTGATGTTGGGTTTGGATATTTGGCTGAGGGGTGGCTTTGAAGGTCATCCCCTGTCCCCTTCTATACATCTCCTTTCTTCTCCCTGCACGAATGTCAGCCTTGATGTCACTGACATGTCGTTGGAGAGTCTTCTCAGACATTGGACCCACTTGCCTGCCAGAGAAGCCATGAGCTTTAAGATAGTTCTTCATCCAAGCTTTGTCACCTATCTTCTTGGCGGCAGACAGTCCAGCCTCTTCTTCCTTCTTCTTCTTCTCTACCAGCTTCTCCCTTGCAGCTCTCTTTCTCTCCTTCTCCATTTGATCTTGCTCTTTGTTAAAGAGCCACAAGATCGTGTCACTATTGTGTGGAGACAACTCCTCTTGAGAGAATCCTCTGGAGAGTAGGAAAGTGATCCTTTCTCTCCTGAGCTGCAGATCAGCTTCTCTTTCTTTTCTCAGCCTTTCTTCTTCCAAGGCCAACCTTGCAGCTTCTTCTTTTTGCTGTCTTTGCAGCAAGGTTGCCTTTTCAAGCTCTATCAGCTCCTCTAATGGTAGCAGGAGTACATCTTCCGAGGCAGCCCCTAGACTGACAAGTCTATCAATTACCTCCACCCTTCTTCTATTGTTGATTGCCTCTTGGTTGGCTGCAGCTGCTTTTGAACTTGCAGCTAACAGTTTCCCAGTTGGCAGTCTTCCTTTCCTTTTAAGTTTCTCCAGCCTTTCTTCTTCCTGAAGCTCTTCCGAAGTCATCTTCCTTTTGCCTTTAATGTCTTCGGAAGTGCTAGACTTTGGTGGTTCTTGGGTAGAAGATTCAGGTTGGATGGTGGAGGTAGGAGCTGAGGTCAATGCAGATGTAATGGCTAGTGGTTGGCTGAGAAAGTCCTCCCTATTAACCTCAGATGCAAGTTCCAGAATTGCATCTGTGACTATTAGATCATCGGAAAGAGAGAACAGTCCTTCCGCAGCAGCAATTTCAGCTTCGGAAGTTTGAGTTGGTTCTTCCGAGGCTTCGAATTGTGCTTCGGAAGCCTGTGAAAACACACCTTCTGTCCCAACTGTTTCAGTTGCTGGGCCATCAGTCCTAGTTTCCCCTTCGAAATCAATCTCAGGTTCCACTTGGGCCTTAGGTTGACCAACTTCCTCAACAGTGGTAGGAGGTGCATTCAACCTCTGAAGCTCTTGAGCTCCAAAGTAAATCACAGACATATCCGGACTAGGTTGATCAATTAGGGACTCTAAAAGGAACTTGTTGAAGATCCTATTTAGATCCTGAAGCATCCTTTGATCCACTTGAAACACAACTGGAGGAGGCTCAGGGAAGATGGCAGCTTGTTGTTTGAGCTCAAAGAAGTGAGAGCTTGACTGATGGAATCCTGTCTTTGGCTTTGTTCCTCAACATTCTCCCCCTTTTTGGTAGCATCATCTTGAGAGGTAGATGAGCTAGAGGAAGAGGTCAAGGAGACTTGAACTGGTACATGCCTAACAGATCTCTCAATCTGTTTCTCAGCTAGTTTGACCTTGAGACTTTCAATCTCAAGTTGCTGAGTGGCAGACCTATCCTCTAAAGTCTTAACCTTTGATTCAAGGTTTGAGACTTTAGAAAGTAGGTCTCTTATTGTGAGTTGCATTCTTCCCTCATCTTCTTTTGAAGAATCACGGGGAGATGAGGTAACATACCTAGTATGTTCATCCTCACCACCAGATGTGGTTTCTTGGCACCCTGGTTTCCCTTGCACAATGATGTCTCTTTCAGAGGCATCATAGGGCATGGTTGCCGTAGATTCAGTCTGACTATCGTTACCACTGTCCTGAGGATCCAATGAGGCTCCTTCAGTAGTGGCAGCTGAATCTACATGAGTCCCCTCCACATCAGTGGGACTCACCTCAGTAGGGCTTTGCTGGTGTGGGCTAGAGACAAGAGGTTTCTCTAGGCTCTGTTGATCCTTAATGGGGTGTTGTGGATCAACTTCATTGCCTTGGAGAGACATAGTCTCTTCACCAGCTCCGGTCAATAGGTCAGTAAAAGAAAAGGAATGAAGACCTAAGGACCCGGGACTTTGATCAATGTCAAAAGGCATTGAGCTGTCCCTTGGTGGCTGCTCAGGGGAGTATAGAGACTCACCCTGAGGGCTATCAGCTGGGATTATGGGCTCATGGGTCTGAGACTGAGGAGACTCAAGACCCATATTGAGGTCAATAGTGAAGGATTGGTGGACCTCTGGCTGAGTGGGAGCCCCTTGTTCCACTCTAGCCTTTTTGGTTTGAAGAGGAGGGGCTTGTTCAATCAGAGTAGATTGAACAAGGGTTCGTTTGGTACGTCTCTGATAGGTGACTGTGATTGGAGGAGAAGGTAGATTTGGAATGGTGAGGGTAGTTGCTGGTGTGGGTTCATCACCTGTGGGGATAACAGGGATGTCACCAGGAGCCATTGGCTCAATCATACCTGGAAGTAGTGCGGTATCCCTTCCAGTGTAGTTGGTAGACACTCTCTTCAAGACTTTGAAGATGGTCGGCCTCATTTGAGGAGCAGACAGAGCAGCTGCACAGACAAGCTTACTCTGATCTAGCTCGCAGTTGATTATGTGCTGTAGAAATCTGGGATACATAAAGAATGTGTCCCTTTGCAGATTTCCCATGAGGTTAGTCAGCACAAACCTGGAGTAGTTGAAGCGCAGGCCTTGTACCAACCCATGAACTAGGCACCCGAGTTCATAGGGAATTTGATCCCATCCCCCGGATTTGTTAGATAAGCAGTGAAGAACCACATGTAGCAGGAACTTCCACTTGTAGGAGAAGTTGAATTTGTAGACTGTAGACCTGCTTACATCTCCACCGTATCCCATTTGGAGATAAGAGTTATCTAACTCAGACTTGGGGAATTCCGTCGGTGCGCCTTCATCATGGAGCTCAAGATGCTCCCTGATGATTTGTTCAGTAATGACCAACTCTTGGCCACAAACACTTGACCTGATAGCACGAACCCCATTTAGGGTTTCAATCCGACCATTTGCCCAGAATTCGGACATTTGGTTGGTGTAAATGGTAGGGTTTACGTCAGTGCTGTGTAGTATGAAGATTGGGCTAAGAAAGAGATAATATCAGAGAAGTCAGCATCCCTTGAAGAGTCAAGGAGTGCGACCTGGTTGTGCTGAGGGTTTAGAGCCATTGAGAAAGATAGCAGAGGAAAAGTTCTTGAGAGAGGTAAATTGGAGAAGAAGAAAGCTTTTAGGGCAGTGAATTTGGTAAAAAGAGTGTAAGTGATTAACCGGAAGTATTTAAATGGGTGAAATGGCGGTTTAAAGGGTGGTTTGGATAAGATGATGTGAGGGTTCAGAGGATGATGTGACAGGGGCGGTAAGGTTAAGCCATTTAAATAATCCGACATCATTAACAAAATCTTTACTTTTTACAGAGTGGGGCCCAAAAGATTTCCGTTACACAGTAAAATCCTTCTTCCGAGTATAAGGTATTTCCGAAGGTAAAGTTCTTCCGAAGGCAAATGTACTTCCGAAGGTAAATAAATTGCTTCCGAAGATACATGTTGCTTTCAAGTGGAGAGTATTAAGTGCTTCGGAAGTAGATCTGAGATTACCTCAATCGCTTCTTCCGAGACTTAGTACACTTCCGAGAAGAAAATTATCCTATGAGAAATTTGCTTCGGAAGTTATACTAGATATCTTCCGAAGGCAAGTTTCTCTTCGGAAGAACTTATACTTAGTTAAATAAGAAAGGATCTTTTGTAACAGGGCTTAGATTGTATTGACATAAGACTTTACATATTGAAAAGGTTTTCAATTGAGATTAACTAGTCAATGTTTATCATCCCAATAGCTGTAATGAGATACTTAAATCTTTGTTCATCAAATGCTTTGGTGAACAAATCAGCATATTGTTCATTTGAATCAACTTTGATTAGTTTGATAAGATTTTTCTCATGAATATCTCTAATGAAATGATACCTGATGTCAATATGCTTTGTCTTTGAGTGCTTTACTGGATTTTCAGTGATGGATATAGCACTGTTGTTGTCAATGTGGATAGGAGTGCTCATGAAGTTGAATCCATAGTCAATCATCTGGTTTTGAATCCACAGCAGCTGAGCACAGCAACTTGCAGCAGCAATGTATTCAGCTTCAGCAGTTGATGTAGAGACACAGGATTGCTTTTTGCATTGCCATGAGATGATCCTTCCACCAAGAAATTGACATCCACCTGATGTTGATTTCTTGTTGATGTTGCAGCCACCATAATCACTGTCAGAGTAACCATAGAGATTAAAATCACTATTTCTTGGATACCAGAGACCTAACTTAGGTGCTCCTTTGAGGTATCTGAGGATTCTCTTGACAGCAATTAGGTGAGACACCTTTGGAGCAGCCTGATATCTTGCACAAATGCAGGTTGCAAACATGATATCAGGTCTACTTGCTGTGAGATACATCAGAGAACCAATGATTGCTCTATACTGATGTTGATCAGTATCCTCCCCCTCAGAATCAGGGCATAAATCATGGTTTCTGGGTATGGGTGTCTTTGCTGCTTTACAATCCTTCATATCAAATCTCTCTAAGATATCATTGACATACTTAGATTGATTGATGAAAAACCCTTCCTTCAGTTGCTTTACCTGAATTCCAAGAAAAAGTCCATTTTTCCCATAGAACTCATTTCGAACTTCTTCTTCATAATGCTCTCAAAGTCTTTGCACATTTGGTCATTTGAAGAACCAAATATGATGTCATCGACATAGACTTGAACTAGCAAAATGTCTTTCCCAGACTTTCTGATGAAGAGAGTCTTGTCAATGGTTCCTCTAGTATAGCCATTCTTCAGAAGAAATTGAGACAATGTCTCATACCACAGCCTAGGTGCTTGGTGCAGCCCATATAGAGCTTTATCCAATTTGCACACATAGTTTGGATGCTGTGGGTCTTCAAATCCTGGAGGCTGGCATACATAGACTTCCCTATCTATATCCCCATATAGAAAGGCACACTTGACATCAAGCTGGTAGACAGTGAAATTCTTGGATGCAGCATAAGCAAGGAAGATCCTAACTGCCTCAAGTCTTGCAACAGGTGCAAAGACATCAGTATAATCAATTCCTTCCTCTTGAGTGTATCCTTGAACCACCAGTCTTGCCTTGTTCTTGATAATCAAGCCTCTGTCATCTCTTTTGTTTCTGAAAACCCACTTGGTGCCTATAGGTACTTGACCAGATGGTAGCGGACATAGGTTCCAAACCTTTTGTCTTTTGAATTGAAGCAGCTCCTCTTGCATTGATTCAACCCAGCTACTATCCTTTAAGGCATCTTCCACCTTCTTGGGTTCCATTTGGGATAAGAAGCATGAGTACAAGCAGACATTCCCATTGTGAGTTTGTCCCCTTGTTCTCACACCCTCAGAGACTTCCCCTATGATGTTTTCAGCTGGATGAGTATTGTGAATTCTGAGTCTTGGAATCACCTCCAGTTGCAAAGATAGGTCCAAGTTGGACATATTTTGCTCTGGAGCTTGAATACTTGGTCCAGCTGTTGTTTCAATCTCATTCAATGAGGACTGATTGAATGAAAGAGAAACATCATCATTTCTTTGCTGTGAAGCATCATTAACAGTTGCCTGTTCCTTCAAAATGCTGCTTCCATCAGCTTGGTGTTGTGTAGGATCACCTGAGGAGACTTGAAGATCATCAGGTGAGTCCCTTGTTGAAGTTCCACTATTTCTTGAAATGGTTATACTGTCAGATCTTTCAATAGTAGGAACTTGATTTGTTGTTCTTGGAGAACTTGGAGCAGGTCTGGGAAGCTCAAATAGTTGATCTTCATCAGAATTGCCTTGAGCACCTGTTCCAGCTGAAACATTCTCACAAGATGGTTTAGAATAGTTTGGAAACAATTCTAAATCAAAAATATGATCAGGGCCATTCCCCCTAACACAAGGAGTGTGCTCATTAACTACAATGTTGGAGGATTCCTCAAATTGTTGGTTTTTAATGTTATAAACCCTGTAAGCTTTAGAATGGGAGGAATATCCAACAAAGATGGCATCATCTGACTTTTCAGCAAATTTTGCTAAATTGTCTTTTGTGTTAAGTATGGTACACCTGCTGCCAAAGGACCTTAGAAAGCCAATGAACGGTGGCCTCTTGTTCCATAGCTCATAAGGGGTTTTTCCATGTGGCTTTACTACAAGAACTCTGTTCTGCACATAGCATGCAGTGCTGACTGCCTCTGCCCAGAATGTTAGAGGCAGCTTTGAATCAGCTAACATAGTCCGAGCAGCCTCAATAAGTGTCCTATTTCTCCTCTCAGCAACACCATTTTGTTGAGGAGTTCTAGGAGCACTGTATTGTCTGGCAATCCCTTTTGAGTTACAGAATGAGTCAAGAACAAAGTTCTTAAACTCAGTCCCTTGATCACTTCTAATTATTTTAACCTTGTGATCAACTTGATTTTCTATTTTAAGAATAAAAGATTTTAAGTTTCAGCAGTTTCATCTTTAGTTCTTAAAAAGAATACCCATGTAAATCTAGTAAAATCATCAACTATCACAAGGCAATATGATTTCCTTCCAATGCTCATTATACTTGTGGGACCAAATAGATCCATGTGCAATAAGTGTAATGGAGTAGTGATAGAGTTAACAACTTTGGATTTATGAGAAGACCTGTGTTGTTTCCTTTTTAGGCAAGCAACACAGTTATCTTTGCAGAAAAATTCCTTTTTAGGCAAACCATGTACCAAGTTATTTTTAGCCAATTTATTCATTGTCTTAAAATTGACATGACACATTCGTTTATGCCACAGTGTTGACTCATCACTATCAGCTTTGGAAAGAAAGCATGATACTTCTCCCATTGGGGAAGCATTGTTCATATCAAGCTTGTACATATCCCCTTTCCTGGGAGATCTAAGAAGCACCAATTCCTGAGGAATTGTCATCCCAGGTTTGAGGATGATGCACTCATGTTCTGTGAAAAGCATTTGATGCTTTTGATCACAAAACTGAGAAACACTTAACAGGTTGTGTTCAAGCTGTTTGACAAAATTAACTTTGTCAACTTTTAACTTTCCGTTGGATATACTTCCTCTGCCAGAAATATATCCTCCGGCCTCACCTCCAAACTGGACAGGACCTCCATCATAATGTTGAAATTGTTGAAGGAGAGATCTGTTCCCTGTCATGTGCCTGGAGCATCCACTATCTACTATCCAAATGTTGTTATTCTTGTCATATGGATGTCCCTGCACATTTGGTGAGATAATTAGTTTTGATTGGAAACCCAAGCCTTATTGGTCTTGGGTTCTTCCAATGAAAGTGACATGATTGAACCAAAATTTATGCATGGGGGTTCAATGGATGTCTTTGAAGAAGAGGTTTGGGCTACAGCATCTTCCTTGATCTTCCATTCCATCCCTTGGTTGATCATAGAAGATGAGCTTGATGAAGCTTTTGTAGCTTGGCATTCTTCCGAAGCTTCTTTCTTTTCGGAAGAGACCTTCACCACCTTTTCTTCCGAAGCAGTCTTCTTCTGGGATGGTTTCAAGGGGACTCTTTTGTGAGTCTTTGCAGCTTTCACTTCCGAAGCCTTTTTCCTCTCGGAAGAAGAGTTTTCTTCCGAGACAAGCCTTGCTTCGGAAACAAGCTTTCCCTTTTTCAACACTTGAACCATCTGATATGGTCCAAATGTGAAACCTTCCCTGACTCCTTCTCTTTTAACATTATTTGCATAATGTGTGCTAGCAGGATTGTAGTAACAATCTTTAGCCATGTGGTTTTGCAGACCACACATTATGCATGCAATGTTAATTTTCTGGGAATTGGAGGGTTGCTGTTTCTTGTTCTTTTTCTCCTCATCAACAACCTTTCCCTTTAACTTCTGATCCTTTGGTAGGACAGGAGTACTGGTATTATACTCCTTTCCTGAATCAGAAGGTCCAACCACCTGGAATCCTGCTGATATGAATACACCCTTTTGCTTTGGGTCTATCTTCAGCTTGGATTCAGCCACCTTCTTGGCAGTTTTTCTGGCTGCTTTAGCCCTGCATCTTCTGGCTTTGGTGGTCAGGGATTGATCATCATTGGTCTGGGAGGGCTCAATTACCTGTTCCTTCCCTGTGATGGTCATGGTCTCCACAGTTGCATCACTCTTTAACTCTTTACAAGATGGGTCAACAGATGGAACCTCTTGCTCTTCAGTACCACATCTTGGTTGTCTTACAGACTCATAAGAGTGTGGTGGAGCAATTTCATTGGTTCCCAACCCACTTTTGTTTTGATAACAAAGTTTGAAATGAGAGGATGATGCAAGTATGGCTTGGAAGTTTTGCTCAGCAATAGCATACTTCCTGGATTGAGCCTCAGCTGTGACAAGCTGGGCTTGAGCCTCAGTCAATTTGGATATTAAATCCTTGATTTGAGTCTTGTAGTTGGTGTGTTCATGTTTTAAAAGAGATACAGTTTTCTCTAACTCCTCAATTTTCTTTTGGTAGTCAGATTCAGCTCTTTTAAAGTCAGATTTTAGCACATTTAAAGACTCAATATCGGATTTAATTTCCATATTGTAGTCCTGGTACAACTTAACTTTAGCAATACAAGCAGGGGTACAGAGATGTTCATATACCTTATTTTCATCTGTTCCTGCCATGAGTGCTTGAGCAGGAGTCACATCTTGAACCATAAAGCTCCAGTCAACTTCTTGAGCCATAGCTGCAGTTTTAGTTGACTTCCCATTGGGCTTTGGTGTAGAAGGATGTGTGGAGGCCTGTGAGGTTTCCGGGTTGGACTTGGGAGCCTTGCATTCCCTTGCAAAGTGGCCAAGCTGGTTACAGTTGTAACACTTAGCCTTGCTCTTGTCAAACCCAAACTTGCTAGTGATTGGGTTTTGAGGGAATTGCCTTCCAGTTCTCTTAAAGAACTTCTTCGCTCTGTAGGTAAGGAGAGCCATTTGCTGGACAATGTCCACATACTCTATGTCATCTGGACTGAAGCACTCAAGATCATCAAAGCAAAACTGATGATCATTGGAGTGTCCACTCCCTGAGACAAACGCATAGCCCTCCTGAAAGGAGCTTTGCTGAGCTTGATGAGACCTTGGAGTCTCAGGGAATGTAATGTAAGGCCCAGATGAACAAGATGGCTGCTGGGTGTATGACAGGTACTGCTGAGACTGGGAGATACCTGAGCCTTCAGCAACCATTAAAGCGTTGCTAGCAGGAAGGCTCAAGGGTCTGCTTGCTTGGTGACCCTTCTTGCTTTCCATTTCCAAACGGTATCCATCAAGGATCCCATAGAGTTCGGTCATGGTGAGAGTGTTTAAATTCTCTGTTCTCTTGATGGAGACACAGTAGAAAGTCCACTCATTGGGTAGAGCACTCATGAACTTTCTGGTAAGGTCTCTAAGTTCTTGAGTGATTCCCACAGATTGGAGGGAGGAGATAAGATCCATATACCTGAAATATTGCTGGCTAAAAGTTTCTCCAGCAACATAGGTGAAGTTCTCGAACTGCTGCTTCAGTGAGTCCTTCTTTGAATCATTAGAGCTCGAGTACATTTGAGCAAGTGCATCAAAGAGTTCTTTGGCTGACTTGCAATGCTCAAACCCCACCATGATGGAGTTTGGGATTGCAGTCATGAGAACAGTCATAGCATTGCTGTCAATATCGAGCTTCTTCCTGTCTTCATCGGAGTAGTCTTCAACAGCCTTCTCGATCATGGCACCGTTTCCACCAGCAACTTTTGGCTTGTACGGGCCATTAACGATGGACTGCCACATCTTGCTATCCTGGTATCTGATGAAGCCTTCCATTCTTCTGCTCCAAGATCTGAAGTTTTCAGGATCGATGATGGGAGCTTTGGTCATCGTTCCCATTTCAACTTCAGATTTGATGAGGGCCATTTTTGAGTGAGGTATAAGGAGGAGTGAAAAACTGGTTGATTAGGATGGTAAGATCTCACAATCAAGAGCCTAAAAAGCTCTGATACCAATTGCAGGATCGGGTTTTGTCACTTAACACTTGTATTTCTCTCAAACTCACTTATAATAGTCACTCAAACAAGATGAAGCAATGTCTTTGACAAGAGTTGATAATAATATAATAAGTAATCAAAGCAACAAGCAGGAATATTTTCAAGGTACTTGTATATATTACTTCTCAACTCAAGATTACAAGACACTTACAAGCATGGAACATGAGTTACAATGAGAAACTATATATACTAGATCCTACAGCCGGTTATACTTGATACCAGCTGGAAACCTACGACTAAAGCATATACTACAATGCTATAGTTAAGGTATCTTAGATAAAGTATTATCTAAGATATGGTAGTCATGACATGTCCATGACTTACCTTTTGTCACCAACTAAAGATGGCAACTGTACTTAACATAAAAAGGTAAACAGTAGATTAAAGTATGGTCAACTACATGGCTTTTGAGAAAACGCCATGCAGTATCTCAGAGATTTGCAGCGGACTGTCAGACAGACCATACTTATGTCTACTGGATAATAGAAGTGTCTTCCGAAGGTTAACTGGCTTCGGAAGAACAAGTTCTTCCGAAGCCACTTATACTTCGGAAGATGCTTCTATGCTTCCGAGGCTTTAAGGACTTCTTTATACTTCGGAAGTTGACTTCAGAACTTTGTCTTCAAGTCTTGAACCTTCGGAAGTAGCTACTTTACCTTCGGAAGTTGGAGTTCTCCTTCGGAAGTGTATTTTACACTTAGACTTCGGAAGAGCTCTTTCTTCCTTCGGAAGTCCCACACTTGGCTTCGGAAGTCCTTTGTATGTAGTACTCAAAATCTTCTAAGTGATATGGTTTTGGTTGCAACAGCCTCTTATGATCCAACAACACTTTAGCATGTTTCTTTCAGGTTCACAAGATGCGCACGCATAGGAGCATTTCATTCATGCATTATTATCCACGTGATTTATTTAACGTTTTTCAGTGAATTTTATTTATTCGGTTTGCGCGTGTTGCGCCATTTAAACAACTAATATTTACTATGCTTCCGCGACTTCTATTATGTCCACGTTTAAAACTTGTCTTTGATGAATTCAATTTTTATAAGTAAATTATGTTTTATAATTAACGTGTCGTTTGGTGTAACTAGTGGCTGAGATCCTGGAAGTCACACGCCTAACGGTAATACCCCGTTTGTGGAATTTGAGGGTGTGACACTAAGTGTTTATCTGGTGAGGATCAAACCCGAGTATCCTACCACCTGGGCACCTTGAAGTGGTTAATTAATGTTTGTTTATATAATAAACGAGCCAACATTGTCTAAATTTTTTTGTTCTTTTGGCTAAACGAAGAAGTATGAATACATGAGTTATTCGTCCATTTGTTTTCGTTTATATTCGTTCATCTAAATTTGTTTATTTACATTCATTAATGTTTTTTTCATTTAAGTTTGTTTGTTTACACATTCATTTGAATTTATTTATTAGTTATTAGTGTACCACTTGGTCAATTGTTTACTTATTAAGGCGTTTTTATTTGTTTACATTTTTTTTAATCATCTTATGGTATTTCGACTATAACTAGACTTAAGCTTCCCACGTTGTGGGGGGGGGGGGGGGGGTAAAACCGTACAAGATAACACCAATTTTAAACCACCATTAATGACAATCAACACTAAAATTGAGGTGTGTTAAAAAGAAAAAAATAAGACCAAAGCGTAAAACATCTATTGTATCTAATTAAACAAGGTTTCTTTTGTCACTTGTCAATCTCTAAACCCACCATTTTGCCACTTGTCATTTTTATAGACAACCTCAAATTATTTTCCCTCCAAAAAGATATAATAGTAATATAAACACTTAAACCAAAGCGTAAAACATCTATTGTATCTAATAATACACGGTTACTAACCTAGTATAAATATATAACTAAGTCAATTTAAGACTAACGCGTTGCGACGAACCTATTAAAGGTAGAAAATAGATGTAAAAACGATAAACTACGCACACACGTGGTGTTATGTTAACTCGCAGAATTTAGACCGAAACGTTAAACGAAATGTACAATCAGTGAATCTCACATGCATGTTTGTGTTATGTTAACTTTCAAAACCTAGAACGAAAGTAAGATGAAAATTTGCAAAATATGAAAAGTATAGGAGAACAAAGTTGAAAGTATAAAATTTTATGGGATTAAATTGCAAAAGATGAAGAGTTTTGGGTTTAAAGTAAAAATAATCAAAATTAGAAAGGTTATGTTGCAAAATATGAAAACCTTTGGGTTAAAAGTGAAAAGTCGATTTTTTTTAAAAAAACCCACTATTATAATGTAAAACACCATTATACTTAAAAAAAGTTGGTAATTATAATATAAATTTAAATACTGTTAATTACTTCAAAAATATTATATATTGTTAAATCATTACCTTATGATGGTATCTAGACTTCAGTTTGAATATTTTTGTTCAGTTTATACTTATTTGTGTTTTATTATGGTCATTTATGTGTGTTAGAATGCTAGCAAACAAACACAAATGGACACAAATATTTATTTCTTAACAAACAAACACAAATAAAAATGTATTCTTTTTAAGTGTTTGCGTTCATTATTTTGTAAGTTTCATTTATGGTTATACCTAAATACTAGATACCAACTACAATTATGCTAATTTTACTAGGAAATGAAATAATAATAAAAAAACTTAGTAAATGGAGGATAATTAATAAAAATCTAATAACTAAAGTTTATGGGATTTAATCTAGTAACATTGATAGAAATAGATCACTATATCTTCTTTTTAATTTAAACATATCAACAATATTCAGAATATTTTATACAATAACTTGATTGTTAATTGTTATACTAAAAACTCTAAATTAATTAAAAAAACGATCAATAAATTTATTTCTGATATTATACATACACATTTTCTAAATAAAAATCTATAATTTACAAAATTTAAGAATCAGATCCAAGTTTTAAACAATAGTCATTTCAAATTCTGAACCAAACGATATAATTCTCAAACCACACGAATTGATCGGCTTATTAGGTTTAATATTTATCCGTTTGAACAATCGATAGACACCCACATCTTTAACTACAATGGTACCCGACAATACCATGTTAACCAAAGGACAAGTTAAATCATAACTAAGTATTTTCACAGGTAAATTAGCTTGTTTAGAAACAATAACTAGATTAATTATAATCGACCTCTAACATTCAAATTTCATGTCATGCATAGAATCTGTCTTCACATACATGAAATCAAACGGTTTTAGATGACCTCAAACGGTTACTAGAACCACTCCGCGTGACATACTTTATACTTTATAAAGCATGTCACGAGTTACAAAAGGGTCATGTTCTAAATTAACAGAGCATAGTCCTGCATATTTACCTACAAGTTACTGGTACATTGATCAATCTGCATGAGTACACAGATACCTTAACTCGCAATGAAGAACATAAAACGCTACATGAGTTGAATTTTACAGCGCCTTTTAACTATCTCCTCTCAACTTCCTCTTGAACCTCACCAACTGTTTTGAAAAAAAACATTCATAAATTTTCTTTCCAAAAACTAAGGCCAAAAAATAATATTAGTAACTCATTCTTACCTTGGAGATGTATTCCCATATTTGCTTGAGCATCAGCTTCAGTGTTGAACTCCTTTCGAATATCATAAAAAACAACATAAGACATGATTCATTTGTAAGTTACGAAGGTTTTAACAAGGGGTAATTTTATATATACTTGTTAAAACTTACCCTACTAGAAATAATAATATTAAAAATACCTATTAAAAACAGTTAAAATTTCATGTTTACCCATTACATTAAATACGATTTGTAATGTGACCATTATACCCTTCTCTTTCTCCTCACAATTTCAAATTCTTATAGCATAGATCATTACATAAGAGAAGAGTATTTATGTAAGAAATATGAGTATATATGATATTGTGATTTTTAGTTGGGTAAATATGATATTTGTTTGAGTTTTGAGGAGTATATACACTTGGCGTAAACCATTACTAAAGTACAAATGCATACCCTTTCTACATGACAAATCTGGAACGTCGCAAACTTATGTTTCAGCTCCTTTGCTACTTTGCACAAGCTCGTCATGTTCTCAGTTTTTGTTTTCCACAGACCGTTTACCTGTTTCATGCACAATTTAAGACGCCAGCTTTAAGAAATGAATGATATGGACAAATAGTTGATTTTAATTTCATGGCTTTCCAAACAGAAAATCTCACAACCCAAATTGGGAAGAGATTGTATATAATGCATGTGCTTACAAAGTATTCAACTGTTAATCTCATTCATAATTACTTCAATCAGTTGAGTTAATAATTTAATTCAATGTATCTAGAAGCATATTATACAATACAAAACTTACAAAAATCCAAAAACAAAAACCTTTATCACTCAAGTCACCAGACTTGATGAACAAAGTAATCTGGGGGGCTCGGCTGTTGCTCACCACTTTCAAAAGAATGTTTATCAGTACACTACCAAAATTACTTTGCACACCACACGTTACAATATCAACAACTGGTGACACAAGAAGCCATATGACCAACAAAGTAATTTGGAGGTGTACAAATCACCTTCATTTCTTAAAGGGGAGATTAAGCTTTTTAATTCTTAGAACAAAGAGCAATCTCATTTTTATTTTACTAGTTTACTTTGAGACTTGTAGGATAACATATTCTGCATTTTACAAGCACTCCTACTTTACATAGGTAGTCTTAAAAGATGATAGAACCCTTCAGACTCTATACCCACCCATATCCCGAATTTTAGATTTTAACCAATATTGGCACCCCTTAAAATAAAAAATATACCTGCATACAAACAAGTTTAGAGTCCCCTTGCACCCTAATATGCCTAAATCCTCTCTCAAGAGCATATCTCAGTCCTAAAATGACTGCCCGATACTCAGCAACATTGTTTGTTGCAACGCCCAATCCTTCACGCAAACGATAAACCTACAAAGTTTCAAATTCAGACACCCTAATACCACAACATGATATATAATTATTATCATATAATGAGGATGTGGATTTTAAGTGTATACCAGACTTCCATCTATTACACGTAGCACGGCCCCAGCACCTGACGGTCCAGGGTTTCCTTTTGATGCACCATCAAATTCGAGAATACAGGAACACTGAAAATGGTCAATATATTAATAGATGTAGAAGACGGCCAAAAACACACAAAAAAATTACTATTGAGTGACACAAGATAATCACTTTGATATTAAAATATCTGAAGAGTTCTCACTGAAAGTTATAATGTCTATCACGTATTTTAGCAAAACCTTTCAGTGAAACATGTTATTTACTATAAAGATTAAATGATATAAAACCTCACACCATAAGCAGAAACTGGTAGAGTCTCCATAAAGCTTTCAATTTCAGGCAGCTTTCTCTGAGAACCTTCGGAAATAGAAGTTGATCCAGCTTTCTTCTGTACACAAAAAAACATAAAAATAGTAAATTTTTTCAGCAGGATTGCCCATAACTGAAAGAGATCTATATAAACTGAAGTGATAATGAAATGCAAAACATTACAACTTTAAGTAAAGCATTACCTTGATCCAATTATCAGCAGGATTCCTAGTACCAGCTTTACCATTAACAGAAGGTGGTTGCTGAAACAATATCAAGAATTCAAGATTATGAAATGCCTTAAAAATGATAGTTATTACCACAAATATCAAAGTTCTATTGCACATATGACAGAAGAGTATAAAAACAAAGTTAAAAGTCAATTTCCTTCCTAGAAGGATTGTCTAATTCACAAGAACAGCCTTCACAAGCTTGATTTAAACATCTGAGAGAGCTGTAACCTCATCAGTTTTTCTTGTCTTAGTTAATTGCCAAATAATCATTGAGACTTGGTTTTACTTTTTAATTTATGAGACTTGACTTATAGATTACTTTTCTTCTTAAATTATTAACATATATAAATGCTGTGTTATTTTATTTTCTTTCTTTTCACCACAATTGAAAGAATCTTGTTTCTAAATATGGTTTATTGTCACTGAAAAACGTCAAACTCTAAACTAGGGTTCGCCGGTGACCTTCTATTTGGTTACAGGATTACCACCCACAATGATAAGACTTGCATGATATATTTGGTGCTTTAAACCATGGCTTTAGCCAGTTCAATTTATCCCTAACTCCCTATGGTTTAACTTTGGTACCATTGGGCATATGAGCCAAATGCTTTCTCTCTCTCATATGTCCAATACTCCAATGTCTAGCTAGGAAATCTGTATGCGGTGCAAATAAAAAAGCACCAAAGGAACTAAAATATGAAATAGTCACACCTGAAAAGGACAAGGCGCAAGTTGACCAAAAAGTTGACTTTGTACATCCGAAGCACCAATAGAATATATCGCATTATTCAGCCCATTTGTGGCAAGATACTCCTCAGCAGCCTTAGGCAATCGATAGCCTTTGAACACAGCAACATTGGGTCCATATAGCTAAAAACAGTAAGAAATAACTACAATAAGGGACATATATATAGTTTACGAACTCCAAATACATTAACTAACTTAAGTAACATATACGCACTACACGTACAATAACTAAGTTAAAAACACACCAAAAAAAAAACTACATAAGACAGCATAAATCTCAACTGGCATACAAGGTTTCCAAACCAACTGCAAGTCTGCAACACAACCAAAGGGATACAAAAATACTAATTTGCACACCCGAACTGTGTCATATTAACTAAGGAACTAAGTTGAATTAATGGTTTGAGACGATTTCTTCTACACCAGAGTCGAGCTCCGGTCATTCTAGTTATTCATTGTATTCACAAACAAACAAACTGCCAGTTGTTTCAATATACTAGAATAGCTGCTATGTTTCTAACTTTCTATAAATCTATACTTTGCAAGCCAAATTGCTATGTTTGACACACGAACTAACAGAACTCTTATAGCAAATGAAGTACAAACCAAAAGAAACTACAAAACAAATGATCGATAATGACATCCTACAACTCACATAACATCAAAGAAAGAAGATCTGGTGTCAATATCAAGATTTATATAACTATATCTTACCAGAGGTTGAAAATCACTGTAATTTTTGTACACACCAACAATGTCCCCCTTCCTCACAACGTAAAACACATCCTTCTCATCCTCCATTTATGACTCGTAAGCTTCAACAACTTGCCCTAGCTTGCATCCAATACACAATTCCAACTGCAAGCATACCCAAACTTGAGCTAACAGTACGATCGCACATGAAAATTCGTACAAAAGTGGATTAAAATCGGATACAGAATCAAAAGTTAACACCAAAACACTTCGATCGAAAGAACAATGTTCAAATGAATATACAAACGATTATTAGTTTTAGCGAATGGTAGATGAAATTGTGAAGAAACTAATGGAGAATATAGTGAAGATCAGAAGATGTTAGTTTACCTTTTAGATGAAGTTTGATGAAGATGGATGTGAAGGTGAGATTAGGGTTTTGGGTGTAAGTTTGACCCGTTTTCTTACTAGTTGCTACGTTCTTACACTCCCGCGACTATACTAAAAAAAGCGGAATTTACGGTTTTTAAAACAGGACTCAATAAAATGAAATAAAATAGAATGTAACTAAAAAACTAGTATAATTTTTAAATAAAATTATATTTGAGTGGATAATTAAATGTAAAATCCAAAAGAATGTTTCACCTTAAATTTCCTTTGGTTGCGGGATTTCAAATTCCCTCTCCAGGTGGAAGATTTTGGAATCTCACAACCAAGAAAATTTAAGATGAAACATTCTTTTGGGTTTTAAATTTTATTACTCACTCAAACATAATTTTACTTAAAGATTATACTAGTTTCTCAATTTTATTCCATTTCATTCATTCCAACCAAACACCCCCTAAGGGATGTATATTTAGACACTCTAAAATTATAAATTAACATCTTAAATTTTTATACGTGTCGTATAGCCTCATACGCGTCGTATAGGGGGTTGTATAACCCCTCTGACAGCCCTCTAAATCTTTTCTCGTAGTCTGTGTCGAAATTTGTTATACGCGTCGTATAGCCCCATATGTGTTGTATAGGGCTGTATGGGAGCGTATAGAGGGGTGTCGATTTATAATGTGGGGGGTGTCTGTATATCAGGACCCTAAATCAGTTGTTTCATCGGTTCACTTATTAGATCGGTTGGACTAATTTAATTGCATTCAAGAATCGGATTACATCATAAATAATAAAAATATATAAAGGGGCCGAAAGTCACGGGACCCACAACTTTTTTTCCTAATTTTTTTTCTCAAAATAGTGTAGTTAGAAAAATTATTTACCTAAATAGATGATTTGAAAAATATTTACCAAAATGAATGTTTTTTCAAAATAATTTTCCTTTCTCACTTTCATTTAATAATAAAACATTTTTCAAACAAAAATGTTATTTAGAAAAACATGTGGAAAAAGCAGTAATTTTTGTATCATTCTATTTCCGTTTAACTTTTAAAATCTATTTTTATTTTAATAGTTTGTCTTTTAGCATTTAATTTAATCTTCCAGTGTGTTTTCTAATAAATTAAACTTTTCTTTTTAATTTTTACATGTTTTTTAAATTAACTTTTTTAAATACTTTAAGTAATTTAATTATTTTAAATGTTTCTAATAGTTATAATTTGTTTTCAAGTGTTAGAAGGTATTTTCGCATGGAATTGATTTATTAATTATTACACTTTTTTATAAACATTTCAATGTAAAAATATATTCACGTTTAGATGTATATTTTTTTCACGCGGTTAATATTAACGTACAAGTTATCGAAGCCGAACGTTGCAAAATGTTGCCACCCTCTCGTAGCATGGCTTACATCCACCAGTTTAAATTTTAAATTAAAAGTTGGCGATAGGTATTGTAACAGACAATATATGTCTTTAATATAAAATTGAAATGTTAAATTCCAAAAATATATTGTCAACTAAAATCAAAATATTAAATCGAATATAGCCAACATTTAATAAATCGAATATTCCTTAAAAGAATTGAACAAATCGATAAATTAGATGAAAGTCGAAAACAATTTGTACCGGAACTGTTAACAATATTAAATGCACTTTTTGTTTTTAAAAGAGTTCTTTATAGCCATTAGCCAACAATTAATCTGTTAAAAAATTGGAAAAACAAATTTAAAGCTAGATGTCCGAATTATAAAATAAAAAACTTAAAAAAATCATGCGTTAAACCGGTAATACATTAGTTACGAAAAAAGTTTACCAAAGAACAATTTTAAATAGAAAGATTTTTATCCAATACAATTTGGAGGGAGAAAAAAAAGTTTTAGAAAAATACCCATTTTGATAAATATTTTTACAATCACCCGTTTTGATAAATAATTTTCCCATCAACACTCAAAAAACTCTTTTTTCCTAGTGCTATAATTTGTTTTCACCACTCTGCTCTCATAACTGCGGCTCACCGGTACGTATAGTGTTGGGATTGGTGTTCGCATGTGTCTATTCAAATAAATTAACGTACGTCTTCTGCGGTTTATAAAAACGAAAGAAGATTGATAGTATATATACCTTTTGACAATATAACGACTACAAGTAGATATATTCGTTTTTCAAGTTAGACTTAAAAAACATGAATCTAAACCAACCCAAATTAGAATTAAGAAATTGAAATCATCAAATTGATCTAGCATCGGAATCAAAATTCGAATTTAGATTTGGATTAAAATCAAAATCAAACAGCCCGAACAACCCGAAAACCAAACTACCAAAGAGTCGAATACCTTTTGTGGTAAATCATAAAACTTATTACAAAATATAAAAATATTTTGTAAATTTTTACAACCAACATTTTTTAAATTTTCAAATGACACTTGTTTATTTACAACCAACATTATTAGCATAAAAAAGAAAAAGAAACCGGTTGATACAACTTGATGATATATACTTGGTTGATCATGTTACCACTTGTACTAAAACATCTTCCTTGTCCTAGACCAACAACATTCTAAAAGAACAAAATAGTGAGATTACCTTAACACATATACATAAAACGACATAATTCAACGAGGAAGCCGAAGATAAATCGGTATACGATTATCAGGATCTGGGGGAGCGTCCCATACTGTAAATGCACTCGTTGAGTTCATCCATTGATCAGTCATCCCTGGGTAATGTCGGTCCAACACGTCTTTTAAACTCTCGCTTGTGTTCACCCATTCAAATCCTTTTCTCGTGTACACTTCTTCATTAAAATCACTAGTGAAAAATCTATCTGCTTCAAGTCTCCTTGACGCCATGACGAGGAAAATGACAAATGCGGTCTCACTAAGCGCAAACCCGTTGATCTTTTCTCGGCCAACATTCCGACCAACAAATCGAGTTGCTCAACGTCATCACCATACACATCGAGTAATGCTTCAATGACTTCCTTATTGTCCGTTAGATCGTCCCACTTTGAGATGGGAATTAAAAAAAGCGATCTACGAAACTCGTTATATCTTGGCACATTTCTTTCTCTATCCCTGTAAACTATATAACCACATGTTTATAAATGTAAACAAGTTTATCAAAACTTACACATTCTCATAAGTTGTTTAGAAAAAGGCATGCACAAATCACAAATTTCATAGTTAGCAAATCGTAGCGGGTAACAACCTGAATCGAGAAGTTGGTTGGTTGTTTTTTTGTTGTCGGGTTGAATCAATCACAACACGACCTAGTTTTGTATTAATGTAAAAAAATATCAACCTTGACCCGGGTACACTATAATAACTAAATTCATTTAACCTGAACAATATCCCGTTAACCCATTTATCTAGATGTGTTAAATAAGTTGATGGCTAGTAATCAAACTGTAAACGTATTATAACCCGAGCTAATAAATTGTAACATTATATATGATGTTCTAAAACCTGATTATATTCATGTTATTTCTAATAACATGTAGCCAACCCTAGTAAATTGTAGCATGTAAGCATGAATATTGAACATTGCATATTTAATCATGGATATCACCCTAACACTATATATATCAAACTTGCACAGTGGAAAAAATGACACATACTCTCGAGCGAGGCTAAATCGACATGATTGAAACGATCAGTGCCATCGACGTTTTGAGGCACAACGTCCCTGAGCCATACTGGATAGTTCCATAGCTCAAGTGCCCCGCATGCTTGATGTCCCATTGATACCATTCGTGTCGTAAATCCAATATTTGACAACTCCTTTTCCCCTTTACTCCCAATCAAATTCACCATATCCACCCTGTAGATTTGGGATAATCTATTAGTCACATAATGTAAACTGAACTTATAGATATCAATATGATCAACACTGAACAAACAACTAAAGTGTCATTACCACATTTTAATTTGGGGAAGTAGATTGTTTAGAAACAAAATCGGTACATCTAGCTGTTTTTTAGTACTTCTTACTTTTAATCGGTTTGCTACCCATGTAAGCAAACTCGACAAGTTATATTGGCCTATTGGGTGACAACAAACACCATAGAGTTTTTAACAACATAACTTGTAGAGTTAGCTAACAAGGACATCGAACCGCCTAAAAGAACAAGACATTTCAAAGAACATCTAGATGTACAAATTTTGTTCCTAAATCACCTATTAATACAAACAATTTGTTGATAGATCCAAGATGAATTTACGAAAATACGAATACTCTTACTTGTGGCTCAAGTTTGGAGACTTATTAGGGCCTGGAGGCGAATCGATGTCTCTAATGAGAAGATGATCGGGCACAAGAGAATGCAGTCTATAAACACTCACAAACTCTTCGGTTAACGAGTAGGGTACCCCGTGATTATTCGATTTCTTTAACCCTACAAGACCTCCCCAATATGGTCCTCCAACATGCCCATATGTGTCTTTGAATCTTTTGCCAAGCAGCCCGTACCTAAATAAATAGATTTTTTGAAATATCAAAAATAGCATATAAAGCCTCACTATACTAAACAATTGTTTCCTTTAATCAGGTTTTTGTAAATATATAAAAAATGTTAATTTATTATAGTTTTATGTGTATAAAGTTATAAACTAGTTTAATCGGATAAGTTTATGATGTTAAAAACCACAAGCTTACCATAAGTGTCTACAAATGATAACAAATGAAAATTGGCAAACTTTTTTTAGTGTTAGAAAACTAGACATTAATAATCATATTTATGGTCATAAATAGCCATCACGACTGAATATATGATGGCAAAAACTTCCTTTGGTAATCTTATTTTGTGATTACTTTGCGAAAAAGGATTATTTAGCGATAAATTATGCAACTTCAATTAAGCTTTCAAGTATTTTGAGACAGGCTTTTGTTTGCGAGTATTTTGTGGTCAGATTTTGATTGTGGCTGGCTTGTGACTAGTACTTAGATTTAAATTTTAATTATTAACAACATTTTTTAACCATTTTGAGATTGAATCAATACCTACCAAATTTTGCAATCATTTCATAACGGACTCAGGTTGGGTTGTTGATTTTGCGACAGTCTACTTCAGTCGCAAAACTATTGTAGATTTGTGTCTTTTTTCTATCGCAAATGCCCAATTTTCTAACGATGCATATTAGATTTATCAGTGTGTATGCTAGTTTGATTTCTTGTGCATCAATAGATTAAAGTGATCTCAACTCATGTACCAATTAGCTCTCATTCCAGCACGAAGGGTGTCAGTTTTAAGAAGCTCGACGGTCCAATCTATAGTGTGAATCTTGGCCATGACTGCAGAAGTTACTAGTCTTGCATAACGGTATAGATTTTCATCATCCAGATCAGGATATTCTTTCTAATCATCACAACTAGATGTATGCAATTCAGAATCACTCATAAGTTCAAGGTAATCACATAAATGAGTGTAAATTGATGTACCTGTAATGCGTCACAAATGGCATTGTGCTCAAGGATGAAGAGGGTTTTCAAGGTTGATACGCCAATCCAACCGTTGCGAATATTACCCGCCGTCGGTAATTCTTCTTCATCATGCTGGAGGAGGGTGTCCTCAACGATCTTAAGTTTCCCTTCTTTATATGTTCTCACTTCGTGCAATTGTGAAGAGTTGCTTCCATATATCGCGCTTCCATCCCTACATAATATTTCACAATTTACTACATAACACTTATAACATTTTTATTTAATAATGCATTAAATCAATATATTTTAGCGTACTTTTATTAATTTATAATGCAAATTGGATTTAAATATCTGAACAATGACCTAATACATATGATATTTTTTTGTGAAATGGTATATTTTGGAAAAACAAAAGGTGGAATACGATAGTTTGACAAGAAAATTTTGGTCAATGGTAACACTGCCCATCCCAAGGACGGTTTCTTCACAAACCTAGCATCCTAATCATTGGCTGTTAGAAGCAGCTCTTGGTAGGAATTAATTCTGTTTCCACTCCGTTTGCTCAGTTTGCACTCCATTAACATTAACAAACAATGACTTTGGTTTATTAGTTGCATATAATCAATTCAAAAAGCAAAACAAAATAAACCAAAGTTATTATGAGGAAATTGATGTCACTAGGGGAACTAAAAAGTTGATGTCCCATCTCCACTAGAGTAGTAAATGCTACAAAAAACCATATATCAGTAAAAGCTATAAAAAACCATAGATCATTTGATTTTTTTAAGTACATAACACGTCACACGGTTTAGAGATTTCTTTTAAAAAAAGTGTTGATTTGAATATGGTTGCTAGCATGGTTAGTGATCAATGTCTAAATATTCAAAATATGCAATTGTTAGACATGTTCTATGTTTTTTTGTCGTTTTTACTGTTTTGGGTGGAAATAAGACATTAACTTTTTAGTTTTGCTAGTGATACTAATTTCCTCATAATAACTTTGGTTTATTTTGTTTTGCTTTCTGAATTGATTATATATAACTGATAAACCAAAGTTATTGTTCGTTAACATTAAAAGAGTGTAAACGGTGCAAACGGAGCGGAAACAACGCAAACGGAGTGAAAATATAAGCACCTTATGCAAAGAGTTGCTTCTGACAACCAATAATTGAGATGTTGGCTTTGTAAAGAAATTGCTCTTGGGAGCATTGACCAAAATTTTTTAGTCATATTATCGTTTTCCACTTTTTTTTTCTAATATACCATTTAAAACTTTTTTTTAATACAGATTGGCCAATTTATATTCATACCCACAACTTTCATTTTTGTTGTCGCAATTCTACTTGCATGATTTTCATGTGTTTACACCTAATTTTAGTTACAACTTACAAGGAACATAAGATTCTTCATTTCACGTACTTATAATCATCATTTGAACAATAGAATGTAATTTAAGTGTAAAGCTATGATAATTATACGAGAGAGATTGTTATTCACAACAAAAACAAAAGTTAATTTTATTGTTAGAATTGTTGGTATAAATTATTATGAAACAATAGACTATAGCTTGAGTTATTAAAATCTAATTTGTTTTAATATACATTATTTTCACTCATCATAGCTAGTAGAGCTATAACGTTGGTGCTATTTTCGAATATAGATTTTACCATTGAGAAATTGGCTAACACAATCAAATACTATCTTTTACTTATAAGAATGTTTTACTTGTTTCCTATTTATTAAATCATTTTAAGTTTTTTTAACTAAAAGAGTTTTGGCTTGTGAGGAAGTTAATTTACCTGATATTTATTCCAAGTTTAGTGATTGTTATAACTGATGACTGTTTTCCATTCATGATTTTCAATTCACTATTTTTTCTTCATATTTGACACCAATTTAAGACTTGAATGGTAAATGATGAAAAGGTTACTTGTTCATACCACCATGATGTTCTAATATTCAGATGTCCTTTCTTGATATCACCTAAACCGGTATTAACTTTTTTGGTCTTGTAAAATTTGAAAGATCTAAGAGGGCATTGATTCGCCATTTTTGCAGGTGCCTTCAGCTTAATCTACACAATGCAAATCAACAATCATGTCTTAGTTTGTAAAGACCATGGAACTATGATAAGTTGCATGTTTGCAAAGCACAAAGTTATTAAACCTGTTGTGTTGACTCAAGATGATCCATCCAGTCATGAGTCATGAACTGTATCCATGAAACAGCGATGAGGTTTAACTGTTTTCCGGTGTCTTTGAATTGTCTGCGTGCTAAAAGCTTTGTTGCCACCTCCATAGGGTTTGGCTTCAATAGCTATAAAAAAACCAAGACTTTAATACTTTTAATGTAACATCTGTTATTGTTTTTGACTTTTAAAAACGATTAACTCACACATTCTCTATTTATAACTATATTTGGATCCCATCTTCTCTTATTTGATCAAGAACATAAATATTATTGTATTGGTGGCGCTCTTAAAGTCTTAAGTATATATCTATCACAACTCGTGTGATAGATCTTAGCATGACTGCATATCAATCCTTTATTCCTTTACGACTTACGAGTCTATGATAGTAAACCATATGTTTCTTTATCAATACGGTGCATCATGTCTGATCATGACATGATTTTTTCATATATCGAGTTTCCTAATTTTTGACTAATTATGTACTTTTAGATGTATTTTATGAGGGATATAATCTTTATATTTCGCATGTACAAAGTTGGTTTGGGTAAATTATAAAAGATAAAGTGTTTAATGTTAAAATTAGTGGAGGAAAATTGGTTGGAATGATTTGGAAGATGTGGAAGATTTGGTTGGAATAATTTAAATAATTATTAGTAGTTTTATTTGGTATTTGAATTAGAGTTTTAGGCCGTACTAGAGATGTTGAAGATGAAAGAAAGTGAGACAAATTAACGAATTTTCTAGAAAACTTAGCGGGATTGCTACGAAATTCAAAAGCATCGGGTCGTGCTTAGAAAATAAGGTGGTGGTGACAAAGCTACTCGATTCGGTCCTAAGAAAGTATCTGTAAATCTCGGCCCTTCACTAATTAAGCAACATTCAGAAATAGAAACTATGTCCTTTAATTTGAAGAAGTGGTTGGGAGAGTGAATGCATATGAAGAAAGAATTAAGGCTTATGATGCAATAGGACTATCAAGGAAAGTCATTGGAATATTTTAAATAATTATTAGTAGTTTTATTTGGTTTTTAAATTTGTGAGTCTTAGGGGCTGTTTGACAGCATCTGAATCAGTCTCTTAATGGCTTCGATGTCTGAAGGGTTCAACACTTAATGGTTCAGACCGTTTGTTTCGCGAGCAAATGTCTGAATTGTTCAGACATTTGGCTCTAATGGTTAAACATTATACTAATACTGAATGGTTAAGAGATCTAATGCTGAAAGGTTAAGACCTCTTATCTGATTTGGTCAGATATTTGGCTTTGAACAGTTAAGCGATATACTAGCTCTTAATGATTCAGACCCCTTAATGGTTTAGCACTTAATGGTTGAGATCTCTTATTAATTCATCACTTAATAATTCAACAATTGTCAAACAACCCCTTAGTAGGAGTCTCACACAAGTAAATGGTTAGGTATAAAATAGGGTTTTGTGTTTAGTTTTGTTTATGTTTTTGATATTAACTAAACGTGCTTTTGTGTCTAGAAAGACTGTTCATTGCAATTTTTTGGAACTTTACAAGTGTTTGAACTAACTAGGCCAACATATTATGCTTTTTCATTCAATAAGCCCTATGATCATGAATATACATGTAGTTATGCTTATACTAAATCATAACTCATGTAGTTTTAGTCCTTGCCTTATGAGCTCTTTAGTCCTTAACATTAAGCTCTTACATTATGGTATGCAATCTTTGTGCACTGTGTTACTCTATGAATCCGGTGCTTCATGGCACAATAAATGACCAACTTGCTAATGTTTTCACCAAACCCACTCCTAGATTTATGTATTCATGATTCAAATTTCATGTGGCTATATATTCTTAGCTCATTGGCATGTGTTGAACGTATGTACTAGTCTTAGGATAATGCTATGAGCTTGTATGGTATTTTTGTGCATTTACAGTGTGATCATTTATTGAGACCGATGAGAAAACAAAAGCATAACATTTTTATAGATTTTTTAGGAACATTTATTTATTTTTACTTGTAAACACCTAAATTTGCAATTGCAATAATTTGAACCCATATAATTTTCATGAGAGACAATCAATAGTGTTACTAGACTACAAGGCCGTGGACAATGCTACTTTTGATTTTAGCTTTTGCGTTATAAGAAAGTGTGTAAACTTGATATAAAAGAGGGTTTTTTCTATCTGTTGAGGTTTTTATAATAATACTAGTTTGCAAGATTTTGTAATTACATACCCCTTTTCTCTGATCAAATGGTGGCATGTTCCGGCCAAAAAAACTTTCTACACTGCCGGCAGCTTCGTTGGAAGGATCATTGAATCTTCCGTCAGCTGTTCTATAAGGAAAATCAACAGGACTAAACCCATCACCCTTTGGTTTTTTCCCTACGTTAAGCAAACTATATTGGTTATGTAGATGTCGGCGTGCAAGAAGGTATGCTAAACCTAAGAACACCGGGAAACGATGCCATTTTATTCTGGACCTATCAACACCATGAATAATCTGCACAAAGTAACTGTCAAAATAAATAATGTATCACTATATTGAACTATTTAAGCAACATGCATGCAAATGCAATGTTTTTATAATTGGGTCACGTAATGAACCGACCACATAAAATTTTAATACCATATTGGAACTAAAAGTTTAATGCAACCGCGTTTGTTACGTCTACGTATATTTAGAAGCCGTTCGAAAAAACTGATATCCAGAAAATAAATTGAATTTATTGTTTTCTTCAAGATATTAAGAAAAAAATACAAAATAATAAAGACCTTTTAAAGGAAAAAGTTTAAAGTAATTAGAAGAGTATTTGGTTTATATATCTAGACGACTCTCATATATAGAGGTCTTAGCTCATATGTGAACTTTCTAAGTTATATTCTTTTTTGCTTCTAATGAGTTCTAGACCGTAAAGAGGTTTCTCTTTTGAATCTTACAATTTACAAAAAGTTTATTTTACCCAAGCCAGTCCGACCACTGTATCGGATCACCCTGGTTAACCACCCAAATCGCTTGGCCAATTCAAAACAGTCCAAATATTTCCTGGTCTGGTCCGACCCTGAAAACAATATGCATATACGTACCAAGAAGAGAAGTCTATCCATGGGTTCCATCCTTTGAAAGATTTCATGGAAATCAACATGTATCAAGTGTTTGATGAGTGAGAAAAGAAGAGATTTCACACAAGAAGAAAATGGAATCATTGTGGGTTTGATCTTGAGTCATGGGTTTCTTTGAAGTAAAAGAGTAGGATCAATTGCATATTTTGGAACATTGCGTATTCAAGGTACATGTTAGAATTCAGTTTGTTTTTAATAGCAAAAGTGCACACTAAATGCGTGACAAAACAAACTTTACCACAAAAACCATGTCTTTTAAAAATTCGAATGACGTTGGAGTTGTAGGATTTAAACTCAGATCGTTTTTATAAAAAACAATCATCAATGCTACTAGTTTATAAAAATGTATATATTATGAAACTTAAAAATCTCAATTGAGATATTTTAAAGTAGATTAAGGTGTAGGCTCAAAACGAATGGTCATTGTTGTGAAATGAAGTTGGTCAATGCTAGAAAAGATTACTTAGACATTAATAAAAAAAAAAGAAATTCGTAGGAGAAGTTTGGTTATTATGGTTTAATTGTTTAAATTCCTATAAGAGTATTCATAATGAATTCTTTATAAATGTATGAGTGTCTTCTTATATTAGAAGAAATGATTGTAGATGTTTGTGAGTGGAGTAGAGAAAAAAATTACTGTTCATTTATATATTTGAAGATCGAATCACGGTTGAGTCTTTATAATTTTTTAATATTTTAAAGTGTTATAAGTGTAGGAGAGATAAATGTATATAAAAGTATTTTTCAATTGAAAAGTAGAGAGAAAAAATAGTGATTTATATTGTAACTAAAACATTCATAATGGATTTCTTATCATTCCTATAATTACATTAAAAATCACTAGATTTCTCTCTAATTTTTAATTAAATAATACTTTTTATACTATTATCATTACTTTTTTCTATCTCCTCTACTCACACCACTTTAAAAAATATTAAAAAATTTATAGAGATTGCACAGTAATTTCCCAAATATACTGATAAACAGTAACATTTCTCTCTCTTTCATTCACAACCACTTAAAAACATTTCGTATTATATAGGAAACACACTCACATATTTTTAGGGATTCCATTGTAAATGCTCTTATATGGATAGTAACTAGCTTTAGTAAACCCGTGTATTACACGAGTTGAATAAATAAAATATTAATATGATAAATTCATTAATTATAAAATGATATTCTAAGATATGATATAACTGAAATACAAATAGTTATATCAACTTTTTAAAAATTTGTTTTTAATTTTTTTGTTAAAAAATAAACATTTTGTTCTAAAACAAACGGTATAAAAATGTCATTTAAAACAATTTCATTATTATAACTCTCAAATTTAATTAATTTTGGTTTTAAAAAATTAACTTTTTAAATATACCAATTTTAAAATACTTTGTATTTTTAAAAAAATTATGCTTTAGAAAAATTATTATTTTATAAAATATTTATTTATTTAGAAATAATATTATAAATTAATCTCTTTCTTAATTTATTAAATCTAAAAAGTGTTAAATAATATTATTAATAATTAAGGTAATTATTTAATAGGAGAGAGATGCCAAAAATTTTTGGTAATGATGATTATTATGTTGACACGTGTCATATAAAGATACTTTTTATTAAAGTAGGAAGATAAAAAATCCACTATCAGTGATCTAATAAATATACATGTTGTTCACAGTTGGCAATTTACAACTACAAAACTAATAACTTTCTCCATTGGAAATCCATGAAGGTGGTTATTGAAGAAATCCTTCAGAAAATTAAGGTTTCTAAGAGTTTATCAAAGGGGCACTTATTGAGAGATTACCGAAATTAGGTGATGTTTTTAACACAAGTTGAAAAGAATATACAAACTATAGAAAAATATGTGATATATGAATTTGATTTGCTTTTGTCCGAATTGACACTTACATACTAGATAGAATTCAACTTATAAAATGTCTAAAGCGCTTTACCTCAAAGGCACAAAGAGAAACTTTAGAATCGTTTCACGATCATCTTTCATCTTGTGATCGTGTTATACCGTTTCATAGTTCACAATGGTTCGAATGGTTTTTGGAGATGGTTGACCGTGGCGGATGGCGTCTGGTGGTTGTCGCGTGCTTGGTGGTGGTTTAATGGTGTTTGGTGGTGCCGCAGTGGTGGTGGTGCTAGAAGAAAAGAGAAGAAATGAAAGTTAACAATTATAAATTCACATTCATCTATATAAATGTTCTTTTGCCATTATTCTTTCTCAAACCAAACACATTACATTATTACATATAAATATAGTGTCATCCAATGCATATATACATATCAAATATATTATGTTTCATGAGATACATGCAATCTCATTATTATTATGTTATTCTATAAGAACACACACAAGAAAGGAAGTCCATAAGATATATACGAAACACAATGAATCATCAAGGCACACGGAAATAAATTGGTATCGGATTATAAGGCTCCGGTGGAGCATCCCACACCGTAAAAGCACTCGCTGAGTTCATCCACTTATCGGTCAACTTCTCGTAATGTCGATCCAACACATCCTTTAAACTCTCTGTTGTGTTCACCCATTCCAACCCCCTTTTTGTGTAAACTTCTTCGTTGAAGTCGCTAGTGAAAAATCTATCTGCTTCGAGTCTCCTGGAAATCAATACATTAATTAGTTACTTCAGTGTTAAAACCTCATCAGGTTCTTAGTCAGAGAATTATCATATGATTCTTTCTTTACCAACTTCAACTATGAGGTCTAAGCTATGTTTTTGATAAAAAAAAGACTCAGATTTATAAAAAAAATGACAAATTATGATGACTAGAATCAGTGGACCCTCTTGACCTCTCTCCTAGTTTGACCACTATGTTACTTTAATTAGTTATTTTTATTTTTAGTTAGACTCTTGCTATTGTTTGGAGTTGTACCTTGATGCCATGATGATGAAAATCACAAAAGCTGTCTCGCTTATGGCGAATCCTTTGATCTTCTTCTCGGCCGCCATTCCGACCAAAAGATCGAGCTGCTCCACGTCGTCATCATATACTTCACGCAACATGTCGATTGCTTTGTCATCGTCTGTTAGATCTTCCCATTTTGAGATTGGGATCAAGAAAAGTGATCTACGAAACTCGTTGTACCTTGCTACATTCCTTTCTCTGTCTCTGTAAACTGCATTGTCACGTTTTCAAAACAAAATTAATGATACCAATCATGAAATTTGCACATTGTGTTTCTTGGTTTACTGTTCTTAGAATTGTTTAACATAATTATCGGTTAAAATTGTCCTAGTAGTGTTGCTTTTCACACCAGAATACAACCTAAGAGTAATTTTTCACACCAGAATACAACTTAATTAACTTGTATTTGCAATGTTTCGAAAGCGCACCATATTTGTCAAGGGAACTCACCAATGCCACTTGATGTCTTGTAACCGAAATTTGCTAACGAAAAACACAATCTAAAATTTTTTGAGACCGAATAGTCGCAAAATTTGAGTTCATTTAGATAGTCATACAGGCATTAAGAAAAATTAACCAGACTAAATTATAAATGCCGGTCGCAAATTATAAGTTTAAAATAAAAAATATATATATTTTGGTAGTGAAATGGTGAAAAAAGTAAATAAAACATAAATTAAAAATGAAATATATATTTTGGTTTCGTGTGCAAAACTATGAAAATAAATAAAATATTTTCGGTTGCAAATAAACCAGTCATAAACCAATTACAATGTTCGTAGTCACAAATGGATTAGGAAAACATAGATTTAATTCTTGTAGTGAACCTAATAAAGACTAACATATGGTGATTAGAATTTCTTTGTACGAAAAAGTTTAACGAAAGAAATACTATATGTACTTACTCTCAAGTGAGGGCAAGTCGACATGATCGGGACGATCAGTGCCATCAACGTTTTGAGGCACGACGTCCCGAAGCCACATTGGATAATTCCATAGTTCAAGGGCCCCGCATGCTTGATGTCCCATTGATACCATCATTGTTCTTAAGCCAATTTTCGGCAATTTTTTCTCCCCTTTCCTCCCAATTAAATCTTTCATGTCAACCCTACAAAATTGAATAATGTTTGATAAAACACAAAGACAATGCCAATCACCACAAAACAAATGACTTTCACATGTGAAAAAATCCTTCGGGAACCAATTGACTAAAGGAAAAAGGTCTTACTTTTCCTTCAAGTTTGGTGACTTGTTAGGACCGGGTTCTGAATTGACATCCCTAATAAAGAGTTGATCAGGTAACAAAGAGTGCATTCTATAAACACTCACAAACTCTTCGGTTAGCGAGTAGGGTACTCCATGATTATTGGGTTTCCTTAACCCTACAAGACCTCCCAATATGGGTCCTCCAACATGTCCGAATGTGTCCTTAAATCTTTTACCCAATAATCCATACCTAGATCACAAGTACAATTTTTACAAAAATAAACACACAATTAGATATCACTTATTAGTTAACTATATGATTAGTTCCAACTAATTTACCAGTTAGCTCTCATTGCTACATGAAGCATGTCTGTTTTAAGCAGCTCAACGGTCCAATCAATAGTATGGATCTTCGCTATGACAGCAGAAGTTACTAGTCTTGCATGACGATATAGATCTTCATCACTCAAATCATGATATTCTTTCTGATATAATGATTAGTTTGCAAATGAGAATCACTCAATATAGAAAAAAACGGTCAAGTTTGCTATGAAAATTTCCTACGCAAATTTTTCTATCACAAAACTATGCATTTCTGTGACTAGTTTTCCACAAAATAAAAAAAATAAATCTACTTTTGCGAGAAACTTGCATCAAGGAAGCGTTACAAAAAAAACCTTAGGGTTTGGTGGAAATATGGTGCAAAAAAGTTCATAAAAATTTATGTTATTAAATGTAATAATACTAAAAATAAAGTTAACCCTACTAATAATAATTAGGAGGGTGTGTAAGAAATGCAAAGAAAGTTTTACCACAGTCTTTTTTGGCACAAATTACGTCATATATCTTTTATAATTAATCCTACGAGGTATTATCTGGTAAAAGTTTTTTGTCACAAACGTGTCAGAAATTTGGTTTTTCTACACATTTATGATGAAAAGATGCTTAAGAAATTATTATTATTATTTTTCCAGTAGTGACTAATGAATCCGAATTAAATTGTGTGAATAGATGTGTATGTTTATAACCTTCAATGCATCACAAACTTTATTGTGCTCGAGGATAAAGAGAGCTTGTAAGGTTGATAAACCAATCCAGCCATTACGGACATCGCCGGATAACGGTACGCCGTCTTTGTCATGGTCGAGGAGGCCGTCTTCTCCGATCTTCAGTTTCCCGTCTTTGAATGTTCTCAGTTTCTGCAACTTAGTCGAGTTGCTTCCGTATATCGCACTCCCATCCCTAAAATAGTTTGTTAAAGGGTTTAACTCTAGAAACCCTAATAGGCTTACATGACGAGTTATATATTTATATATATATATATATATATATATATATATATATATATATATATATATATATATATATATATATATATGTATATATGTATATATATATATATATATATATATATATATATATATGTATATATATATGTATATATATATATATATATATATATATATATATGTATATATGTATATATATATGTATATATATGTATATATATATGTATATATATATATATATGTATATATATATATATATATGTATATATATATATATGTATATATATAAGTGGTTTGGCAAGATAATAAAGTGTTATAGGTGGTTTTTGAAAGCATTTTTGTTTTTAGGAAGTTCGTTGCATGCACAATCCTATAGTGAACTCGGTAGATTTGCTTATTGAGGAAGCGAACTCAACATTTTAAATTTTTATTTCATTTTTTTCTCTTATAAATAACTCTTTTCGCATATAATTTGATTTTTTAATAAGTTTTAATATTTAACGTAGTTTTGTTTGAATTGTTTTGACATCCGATATAAATTTAATTGGTGCCTTTAAAATAAGGTACATTTTGTCTCGTAAAAATATTATATTTTGAAAGAACTCATTTTTAAAGAAAGAAATGTATATCTGAATGTCGAATGAAATTCAAGCAAACTGACATGTTAGTTTATATATATTTTAGAAAAGTTATATATTATAAATTATGATTTTGTTTGACTACCTAAACATCAAAGGCACATTTGGTGAGTTAGGGAGCTGTCCAGAAATTAACCACAACATTTTCGAAATCATCTATAAACTCTTATGATTTTCCTAAACCACCTAAAAATCAAAAGAATTTATCGAGTGACCTCAAGTTCATTACGAGCATGAGAAATAAATCGAGTTATATAATGAATCGAGAGGATGATATATGCATGAAACTAGTTGAAAAAGAGATAAAGTTTTCATACCACCAAGGAGTTCTGATGTTAAGATGACCTTTATTGATGTCATAAAATCCTGTATCAACCGCTTTAGTTTTGTAAAACTTGAAGGATTTGAGAGGGCATTGACTAGCTACCTCTGCAGGCGCCTTTAGTTCAATCTGAAGCAAAATATTAAGTCATATGTCACCACTTTATGCATCATATGTTGTATATTTGGGGACTAAGGATATGATATAATTTATATGAGTACAAAGTGAATTTAGTGTAATGGTACTACAGTATTATAGTGTTGTAAGGTTGATCAAGTAGGGGTGCCAAACAAGGGTTTTTGGGTTGGTGGGTCCAACCTGATACCATCACAACCTGAAAATTGTGTCAGACATGTCAACCCAAACACGACACGGAAACTCACGGCTTGACACGAATCCGACGAGTTTGAGCCGAATTTTTAAAATTATATATAACTTTTCATTTATTAATACTCTAAAATTACTATTTTAGAACCAGGAAATAGAAAGAAATATAAAAGATGTTATATATTATCTAAGAAATCTTAAGTTAATTTCTATTTTAAGTTATAAAGCTTTAAATAAAACATAAAAACTAATTTATGGCATAATATATACATAAAATAAATAAATAATGGGTTAGACAGGTCAACTTGTTAACCCACCACGACCCGTCTAGCTAAACGAGTTTATGGGTTCGAGCCAAACCCGCTTATAGTAAACCAAAACCCATGAATTTTATATTAGGTTCATGTCATGTTTTCAAGTCGTGCCAGAAATTCACATCAAGTCCAGTTGTGCCAAATGAACAAGATTTAGTTGCTAGGTGTATAAATTTGCTGATAAAAAAAATATAAATACGACAGACATCGCATAAACGAAACCTGGTTCGTTTCTTCGAGGTGATCAATCCAATCATGAATCATGAACTGAATCCATGAAGCAGCAATCATGTTGAACTGCTTTCCAGTATCAATTAATTTTCTGCGTGTCAAGAGCTTCGTTGCCACCACCATAGGATCTGGTTTTAGTAACTGCATACGTAAAACTAGGATATTTAATACATTTATGATCTTGCATGAATTCATGTACTAAATAACTTTTCCTTTTTCGAAACGAACGTACTAAATAACTTATTGGTTTCCTATCTTTTACATCTACATACTTAAATTTTTGAAAAAAATATAACATGATAGCTAGTGACATTTTTAAAAACAATGATGAAAAGGGCGTGCATAAACCTAATACAAATATATAGTGATATGTTTATACTAATTGAGTCACTAACAACGAGGTGTGTCAGAGGTTTCTCACCTTAGTGACTATGATAGTGTGTACAAACCACTATAACGATGTGTATAAAAGGACTTGTTTATTAATGGATATGGTACATACATACCTTCGTCATGAAATACACAAGTCATGTTAATTGTATTTTTCACATGTAGAAAGTTTAGAACACGTCTATATTTCATAGAAAGTAGTGGTGAAATTATTTGCAAGAACACATGTCTATTTTTTGTAGAGATGATGTTATTATGCAAGATTACTTTATGTGTCAGAATTTTAGTTTTGCATGATAGTTTCATCATTGTGTGGTAATTTCACCAGTGTGTTTTATTATAAATTAATATAAACTATAACAATACCATGATTAATAAATTAAAAAAAATAACATGTTTGTTTTTATGATGTAATTTATTAAAAAAATATTAAGGTATGAAAAAGTTATAGCATTTTAAAATTAAGAAGTTGGTTTAACATTTCAACAATTATAATCATATAATTGACATTTATATAAAAAATAACATAAAAGAAATATGTTAACCCTAAAACTCTTAAAAATTTACGTTAAAATAATATATTATTCTCTAATTTGTTTAGATTTATATATAACATTAGAGTTATAAACGAACCGGACGAACACGAACATAAACTATTCACGAACAATTAACGAATATAAATTAACACAAAAAAAAAACAAACGAACACAAACAAATGTTCATGAATAAAAACGAACACAAACAAAAGTTTGTCAAGCTTTAACATAAAATTAACATAATTTTCCAAGCATACTTGATATAATTATTATAAATATAAATAACTCAAAAATTAAAAAGTTCATCAAGTTTAGCATAAGTTGAAGTCGAAAATGGGTAAATTGAGGATGTTGGCACGACATATAGTATAACTAGAATTTTATATTTTTAAAAATTAAAACCAACAAAATAAAAATATGAAATAAAAGTATAAAGTTTTTTAAATGAATAAAAATAAACGAACATATCCTCAAACATTAATAAACATAAATTAACGAACATGACTTCTGTGGTTTGTTTGTTTAACTAAAAGAATATAATTTTTATATTTAATTCGTTTATTACGAATATAAATAAAGTTTCCGCCGTCGGCTCGTATACAACCCACATGCATCAAAATTAAAAAAATAATACTATTTTTTTGGAAAGATTATGTAACTGACAGGTTAGTTCAACAGCTCCATTAACTATGCAAGGTGTGAAAACTTCAGGACGATGTTTTAATATTTGGAAAGATTATATAATGATGATTAATTAAGTTGAAAATAAGGACTTAACGATTTACAAAGGGGTTGGGATATTTAGACTCTCCAAAATTTTAAACTAACACCTCAAATTTATATACGTGTTGTATAACATCATACGTATTTTATAGGTGTGTCGTATAGCCCCATACGGGGCGTATAACCCCTATGACAACCCTCATAATTTTTTCTCGTAGTCAGTGTCGAAATTTGCTATGCGCGTTGTATAACCTTATATGTGTCCTATAGGGGGTCGTATATGACTACATGGGACGTATAGCTCTCTAATAGCCCCCATAATTTTCCTCGTTTTCAGTGTTTTCGATTCTATACGTCGCGTATGATGCCATACGAGACGTATAGGGGGTGTCAATTTATAAAATGAGTTTTCTGTCTATTAGAACCATTTACAAATGATGATTTACAAAGTGTTTTAATGTCTTTCATTGTATACCATTAATTGTTTATAAATGTTTTATAGCAATCACAAATTAACATTTAACAATGTAATTAATTTCAGTTTTAGATTTGGTTAAAGGTTTTTGTTGTATTTACGCATACACAACAATTAATGTTCTTTTTTCACAAAGATTAAAGATATCTTGTTTTTAGTAGTAAAAGTTTTAATAAAGATCCGTTCTTTAAAAGTATAAGCTTACCTAAAACTACAAAAATTTAATTATTCTTTAAGGATTACTTAAGTTATATATAATTCAGATCACTTGGATCTCCGATCCAACCACCCAATTGTCATTATTAAACAATATATACATGAAAATAGGAGATTCGTTACAAAATTACAAATATAACGATACTACTAGAACCATTTAAAACCATTCATTTATTTATAAATTTATGTAAGATTATAACATGACTATCGAAATATAACACTTTTAAGTAAATATTATCGAATTGACATTGATATATTTACAAGTTTTCATATATTAAAAACATTTACTCACGTACAATCATATATATAAACATATAGGTATAGAAAACTTGTTACGAGTAAGATGGTAGATATACGAGTCTTGTGTATGCATGAAAGATGTATAATTAAACTCAAGAAATAACAAGATATCATAACAAAATTTTATTATGGTATTAATGAAATTTTGTTACGGTATCTAACAAAATGTTAGGATATTAATTTACCATTTTATGAGATTGGATTTTGTATATGTTTTGGTACTATGTGTGTAGTAAATTGAAAAAGAAAATTTTACGTACTAAAGTTAAGGGTTTCTCTCTGTGCGGTTTTTCTGTCTCCATTGCATGAGATACAAGTAAATTTTAATATAATCTCATCCTCCCAGACGTCTATTTATTGAGTAAGATTTTACTGAGTATGTTTGTTTCATTGTTTTGCATATACCAACAATATATTTTTAATTATGGAATAATAATGATTAAACCCTAGTTTTGTCAAACGTTAGAGTAAGCTAGTTGCTTGGGTACCTTATCTTTCTGATCAACCGGGGGCATATTCCGGCCAAAGAAAGTCCCCTCGCCTCCAGCACCATCGTTGAAAGGATCATTGAACTTTCCGTCAGCTGTTCTGAACGGAAAGTCGTGGGGATTGAACCGAACACCAACGGGAGTTCTCCCAACATTAAGTAGATTGTACTCATCATGAAGATACCTCCGTATGGCTAGGTATATCAGCCCTAAGAACACCGGTAGTCGGTGCCACCCAATCCCTAACCTATCAACACCATGAATAATCTACAAAAACAACATATCAACCGATTCACAAGTTAAACCGATCAATACATCAAATTATCAAATCAAAATTTAAAAAATATATTTTTAAGCGTGCGATATGTGTGTGCGCGCATACGCACCAGGAATAGAAGTCTGTCAATGAGCGTCATCCTTTGAAAGACTCCATGGAAGTCGTCATGGATGAAGTGTTTGATGGGAGAAAGAAAAAGAGATTTTGCAGAAGATATGAATGGGATCATATTAAGTTAATTTGATCTTTGAAGGATATTGATAATTTAGTGTGTTTTGTGAGATTATAATTAAGGATGAAGGCTATTTATAGAGGGATGCATTGTAAGGGTTATGGTGAGAATTGAGTCACGTATGTGACACGAATAATTAATGAAGAAAACAATAGAAAATGATTAGGGGAAAGAGGTGCTAAAAACGATCAAATACTAAATAATTTTTATGTAGGTGTAATAAGATCACAAATATGTCCTTACAAACGTGATATGATAAACTATAATCTGATATAAAGAAGGATTTTTAATATTAAACTATGCATAAATTTCTAACGTTTAATGAAGTGCAAGTTTTTTTTAATCTAAATTTTAGTTATGTTATTTATGCAATGTTTCTATTTATTAATAAAAGATTAAATTTAGTATTATATAAAAAATTTTGTTATATTTTATTGATTATGTTATATTAATCTTATATTTAGTTTTAGTTATTTTTTCTAAAAAAGCTGTTGTATATATTCAAAAATGAAATAAAGAACACCCATTTTCTTGGTTGAGTGGTGTAAAACGAAGGGTAATAGAGAGTGAAGTGTGCGTTAACGTAACATAGAGTGGCACGGAATGAAGCGAGGTCCATGAGGTCCATAACCCTTCACCTTAACTAATAACAAAGAAAAACATTTTTCTTTTTTTCTATCAATTTTAATTATACGCATAAAAGATATGTAAATCCTGTTTTTAAGTAAAAATATGCTTTATGAAAGAACAAACATATATAATTGTCGGTTTCTTAAAAAAAACAAGCTATGTTACAACTATGGGCATTCATTGCCACGGTTTCAAGTCTTTGGTGCGGTATGCCCAAATGTTAATTTGTAAAAATCGATAATATATAATAAAAGAATGTTTTTAAGGGCCCATAACAACTTCTAACAGATAATAAACTTTTTTTTTCCGTCCCTCTCTTATTAAATGAAAAGAATTTTAAATAAGTAAACTAAATAATTAAATATTCAAAATATAAATGTTCTTATTCTAATAAATTATTAAAAAAATACTTAATTATAATATATATAATTATAAAGTTAAGTTTAGTTTTGCTTCCTGAGCATTAACGAAATAATCATTTTCCTACAGAAATTTAAAAATATCAGTTTATCTTCAAAAATTTTATAAATTATTTTAATTTTAGTCCAAAAGTTTATTAGTTGTTTCAACTTTAATCCAAAACAATGAAACTTTTGTACTGAAATTGAAACAAATTATTAAAATTTTAAAAGTAAAGTAATTTTTTTTCTTTTGGAGGAAAGTAGTTACTTCTGTCAAACAGTAGTAAGCAAAATTGAAACTAACTCGTAATTATATGTTATATTAATATATAATTCTATAATTCTTGATTTTTATTATTTGTTATTTATAATTTCATATATTTTTATTATTTATTATTTCATTAACGACGAATGACATGTACCATTCAAAATATTAATAAAGCCTAATGGATTTAATATGTTGAATTTCTTTTAGCCATGTAATACATGCGTTTGTAACATAGTAAGTAATATATAGTTCTATTATACTCACACCACCTCAAACTTAAATATGTTACTATCAAACTCAAATGATCGTTCTTAGACAAACTCAAACAGTCGTTATTGCATATAGTCATTGTTAATTGTTTTATCGTGTGAGTTTGAAACGAGACAATTAAAATGTCTTCTCGTGGAGGTGATAGAAGGCGTTAGGATGAGTCTTATTCTAATTCACGTGTAATTATTGAAATCAGTTCGAAACCAATAGATAAGCACAACTGGGAGAATGAAAAGAATTGTTCTCGAAATATTATGCAGTTTTTGCGTAACGAAGATGCCCAATTATGTAGGGTGTATTACATAGGTAATGTGGATCTCCACTTAGAATTTTAAATGTGTAATTGTCAGATTCACTTTTTGAAATAGTAAAAATGTATTTTTATTTTTATTTTACAGCACATTCGGGTGTGGACAAATAGACTGATGATCTGACGATTCGAAAAAAATATATAGAACATGAGAGTTGACAAGTATTGATAGTTGGACGATTCTTCCATTACAGTAGTTTAACTTAATATACATATGATCCATTGATGGTAACGAATATGCAGACGAGAGTACCGATCTATTTCCTGCGTTATGGGAAGTTGATACGGTAATATTGTTTTCGTGTTATCCAAATTTAATCCAAAAACAAAATATAATTGTGATTTAATTGTTTTGAAGGTGTACGTACCAATCACTGAAGACGATGAAAATTAGTATTTTTTAAGATTTCTATGAAGTCACTACAACTTTATATGTTCTTTCCACATGAATACCATCCAAATACCTATGATTATTCCTAGTGCATTCATCGTAATGTTCAAGCGATCATTGTACAATACAAATCGTATTTCTTAGATTTTCTAGCATGTATACGTTATTGACAGCACTCTAGACAAGAAGAAATTAAAGAATTAGTAGTGTCCAGTGAAACTATGTGGTCTCCAACGTGGGTCATATTGGTCGGATCCAGGAGTTGTAATTGTATGTTATTACGTTGGCTAGTTCAAAACAGATTTAGAGTGGCAAGAAATTAATTTACAGAGTGCTTGTCTTAGATTCCATCGATTTATAGCAGATAATCCGTATTCAAGACGAATAATGTAATTATTTAAAGTTTAAGTTAGTTATATGATCATTAATAAGATTAGTGATACAATTTACTAGTGATACATTATCGAGAAATATTATATCGTGTCAATTTTTTTTAAATCGATCAAGGTCACGACCTATTTAAAGCTTAACGGATCGTATGTGAACAAGTTAACAGGCCGTTAAAACAATGACCATGAAGGCCCTCACGGTTTGTAAATCCTTTGAATGACTGATTCGACTAGTTGCAGAGCTTACGGCCCGTGAAGACCCTTACGAGCAGTAAGTAGGGCGTCCGGATAAGCAAATGGTATTTCTATAACACAACCCTTTTTATATATTGCACTAATTTTTTACAAAGTGGGGCACATTTTACAGCGAAGTAAACTAAAACAAAGTTAAAGTGACCATGTAGTGTTCAATATTAATATTGTGATTGATAATGATTTTTTGGTTATGTCAAAATGTTTGTTTACTATTTCATTTGCCCTCGCATTGCGACTACACCAGGCAAAATGGGCGGGTTGGTCGGGTCGGGTGCGGGTCAAGATGGGTTCGGGTCAGAGCGGGTTCGGGTTAGAATGGGTTCGGGTCAAGACGGGCCGGGTCGGATCGAAAAAATACAAAATTCTCCATTTCCAACAAAATCATACATTTGATTACAACTGGCAAATGGGCGGATCGGGTCGAGCAAGGTGTTGGGTTAGAAAGGATTTGGGTCAGGATAAGTAGTGCGGGTCAAGATGGGTCCATTTTCTTTGTTTGCATTATCATTAGTTTATTTTGATCGATGGGCATACTCGTACGCAAAATATATCATTTGGAATCATAATTTTTGTTTTAATGGCATTTCGTTTGTGCATCTACTTGATGAGTGTAGCATCCACACCATATTTTTTTTCTCTCTCTCTCAATAATGGCTTTACGCAGTAAGCGGCGGCGGCCATTTCTAGCGGGAGTATAGGCGGTGATTGGACGCTTGTAGTCGTGACTCGTGAGTAGTGAGTTTTGACATGTTATGGTGTTAAAAGCGGATTAAGATAACAACCGAGCAAAGTGTTAGGTTGCTCAACAAACCACCTCACAACCCGTTGCGATCCATTTCTAGTTTTAATTCGGCTCATCTTGACCCGTTGTTAACCTCACTTGTTTTAGTTCAACCCATCTTGACCCATTTTTAAATTTCCCCATGTCCAAGATGACCCATGAGGTCATTATGAAAGACCCATATGAACCCAAAATTTGATATACGGGTATAATTACGACTTATTAATATTAAATAAAATTTACGAAGTGTAAACATAAATAAGCAATGGTATACTTAAGATTAAAAAAACATTGCGTTGTTGTCAAAATAACAAATAAAGTTTTACTTGGCCCCTGTGCTTTAACGCACGTTCGGTTGTAAATGAAGTTATACTAAAACTTATATAGAAGTAATTATATCACTACGGTGTTTTCATAATTCAGAATTACAATACGTTGTTGTAAAATATTAAATATATTTGATCATTTGACCAGGGTGAGGTTTGAATCAAATTTAAGTTGAAACGCAACTAAAAAAGATGCCACAACAGTGCATTTAAATTTTATAAAATATTATAATTTAAAAGATATAAAATAAAAATAAAATATGCTTAAAATTGATTACAATATTATAATAAGAGAAAACCGTATACATGGGTCCTATGGTTTAACAATATTGCATTTTAGTCCCCATACTTTAAAAATTACAAATTTAGTTTAAATTTTTATATACATATTGCACTTTTGGTCTGTGACATTAAGTTTATATAGTTTTTATGTATTTATAAAGTTTAGCTTTTAAATTTAAGAGTAAATTACAAATTTTGTCCTTTAAGTATGATTAAAATTACGGATCTTGTCCTTAAACTTTAATAATTACACTGAGTATCTTTTATTTGAAAATTTGTAACGTTTTTTGTCCTTTTTACTAACAGCAGTTAACTTTTTCTGTTATATTTTTGTAAATGCCCATTTTGCCCCTGACTCTCAAAAAGACAAAATGTGTAACTTTTATATATCTTTTATTTTCTTTATTTGTGTGTTTATTTTATTAACTTTACTTTTCATTATTTCTTTATTTTAACCACTTTTTATCTAAATACTTATCTTAAATATTATTAACTAGTTATTTTTAAATTTAATCATCCAAATATGATTTATGATTAGTTTTTATTATATTAAAATATATAATAAATTACTATTTTATTTTAAAACATTTATCAAATGGCTAATATTTATTTTATAATAAAATATATTTAAAAAATCCATTTTCAATAAGATTTATATAAAAATGTTTAGGAAAATGAAAAGATTATGTATTAATTTTTTCTATAAAAGAAGCAAACAAACCGGGAAAAAATTCAAGCATTAAGTATGCTAATTAAATATTATGATATGTTAAAATATTATTGGTCCAATCAATTTTTAGAAAAATAGAAAATAAGGTGGCAACATGGGTCAGTGGGTTGTTCTATACGTCGGGTCGTGGCTTCGGTTTGAATTTTAACATTTCTTTCTCTCTTTTTTTATAAAATAATGACCAACCCATCTAAAAGTTCACCATAGAGACAAGTCTAAACAACAACTCTGAAGTTTTAATTAAACAAAAACGGTTACTAATGGGTTTACTAAAAATTAAAGTGAAAACGAACTTTACAATAAGAACAATTAAAGACTTTATATATTAAGTAAAGGCTGATCATATATAAGACTTAACATATAATATTTATAACTAAGTAAAATAAAAAAGCCATGGCCCAATTACATACGATATTCGATAGGTTTTTAATATAATACGTAAAATTAACGATTTGATATAGTTGAAATTTTTATACCAAAAGGGTTAAAAAGTGAAGGTGTAACAAACCGTTACTAGTTTAATTTTTATCTAATGTGAAATAACTAAAGTAAAGAAATGAAAAAATTAGAATTTAATAATCTATAAATAAAATTTGAATTTAATAAAATACTTAAATTAAATAATTAATAATATTTAAGATAAGTTTATAAAACAAAAATGTTTATAAGAGAGAAAGAAAGAAAAGTTAAGTAAATAAAACATAAAGAAACAAAATAATATATTAGTGAAAAACTATTAGGTGCTTTTAAAATTTGTCATTAATCGGGGTTATTTAAACCCATATATGTTTTAGTTTATGTTTTAATCATTTATGTTTCATTAATTTTTGTAAATTATATTTTTAGTTTATGTAATTTTTATTTTTAGAAAAACTATTAGGTGTTTTTTAAATTTTATTTGTTCTAGCAGAAAAGTATTTAATAAAATTTAACAAATAACAAAACTGTAATATATTAAAATCAATTATGAAATTAATTTTTTTACAATTAAAATTAATTTACTAATTATATTTAAGATAAGGTGTAAAATAAAAGTGGTGAGAAAAAAAGAAAAGAAAGTAAATAAATAAAAGAAAGAAAGAAAATATATGATTAAGAATTTACATATTTTGTCCTTTAAAAGAGAATGATAAAATTGTCATTTACCATAAATTTAACAGAAATATTTAACTTCAGTTAGTGAAAAGGACGGAAAGTATGACAATTTTTCAAATAAAGGATATCCAGTGTAATTATCAAAGTTTAAGGATAAGATCCGTAATTTTAGTAATACTTAAAGGACAATATTTATAATTTACTCTAAATTTAACTTTAAAGAACAAAAATATAAAATTTTTATAAAAGTGTGGACTAACTTTGTAATTTTTAAAATTTGAGCATCAAACTTATAATATCTATATAAAAGTTTGGATTAAGCACAAAAACAATTTATGCTATTTTCGCTTGTAATAATGTACTATTAAAATATTAAAAGAATTCAATGGTAGCCGCTATTCTTGAAGTTGATTGAGCTGTACATGCTGGTCATGTTTTGTTAATTTCCCTGTTAAATGTATGATGAAACGACCTCACATTCCAAGTTTACAAATCAAGGTGAACCACATTTATTCATTATATATTTGAGAAAAAAAAACTAGATTATGAAACGAAAAAAAGTCAAAAAAATAAACTAAAACTCCAACAACCCCCCGCCAGCGTATGTGGCGGACTTGGTGTTTATTTATGTAAGTTACCGGAATACAGTGAGTTTTTATCTATATATATGGAGACGTATATACAAGTTTTTTTTGAACGGTAACTTTATTAGTTATAATTTATATAAATTCAAACCTTAAAAAACACCTGAGTTAATTAATTAAATGTCTAAATAAGACGAGTCCACTAAATAACCAATAGCTATAATGCTCATGATCTAGTTTAATTATATAAATTCACTCTCAATACTCATTAAATACCCACTAATCATAAAACTTAAAAAAAAACTCCTATACCTAATACCATAGAGTCTTGAACTTGCGATCAAAGGTAGGGACGGTTCACGATTAGATATTTGGACGAAGGCATTAGTTAGCGCTCAAGATTTCTTCAACTCAAACTCTTAATGGGATATAATTTGTTTTTTATTTTTTTAATGATGATATTTAATTAATTTTATCTTATTTTTATTAGATGATCAACTTAACCTGACCCAAATCAACCCAAAATTTTTATGTTTGCTTTTATTAAATTGGAGCATTTTTAAAACAATGACTCCCTAAAAGTAAATTTCTAGATCTGTCACTGCCTACCATTATCAAAGATTATACCGAGTCTACAATGGGACTAGGCGCACCTTACCACTAAGACAACCACTGTTTTTGCATAAGCTCTTTAAGACTGTTCCCAACGCTACAACCCATCCTTCCCACAAACAGTCCTAATCAGCATGCCACATCAGCTTTCCACTCACTTTCACTCATCCTTCCCACAAACACTTTTTACCCCCGACACTATCCTTCCCACAAACACCTTTATTTTTCCACATCATATTTTCTTTATTAATTTACTTTAAATAGAGATATTTAAATTATTGTAAATATATTTAATTAAAATAAAATAAAAACAATAACGTAACACAATAAAATAAAAACGACGATACAAAATTAATAGATAGAAACAATAATAAAACGATTCTCTAATCCCCCTATTTGCCCAGAGATGTTCTATTAGATCGTTCTGCAATGCATGGTGTGCGTCTTGGTTACATAAGCTTCTAAATCTCTGTAGGTGTGTTTGAAATGATGGTGGTGCCCTGTTATTGTAACTTTCTGGCTCTGGTTCTTGCTCTTCACGCGACCAATTAGTTATGGAACCTCCTTCATCTTCTACAATCATATTATGTAATATAATACATGCATGCATTATATCACCTAATACCGGTAAGTTCGAGGATCTTGCTGGGGATCGTATCATTGCCCACCTAGCTTGAAGAACACCAAAGGCTCTTTCTACATCCTTTCTTGCAGACTCTTGACGCCTTTTGTACCACTTTATTTTCAGATTATTCTCCGGTGGATATGTAAAACTCTTTACAAGTGTTGCCTATTCTGGATAAATATCATCTACAAGATAATATCATGTGGTGTAGTTATGCCCATTCACTGTAAAATTACATTGTGGTGCATTCCCCTCTAAGATTTGATTAAAAACTGGGGATTGATTAAGCACATTGATATCGTTGTTTGATCCAGCTACTCCAAAGAATGCATGCCAAATCCAAAGGTCATGTGATGCAACTGCTTCTAGCATAATGGTGGGATGTCCATGATCACCACGAGTATATTGACCTTTCCATGCAGTTGGACAGTTTCTCCAACTCCAATGCATACAATCAATGCTTCCAAGCATTCCAGGAAACCCATGATGGGCTTCATGTTCAGCTACTAACCGGTCAACGTCATATTGGGTTGGTCTTCTTAAATACACAGATGAATAAATTTCCATGATAGACCTGTAAAACTTTTGTAGACATTCCATAGCAGTACTTTCACCAATGCGTAAGTATTCATCACATTGGTCAGCTATTGTGCCATATGCCAATTGACGAATGGCACTTGTGCATTTTTGTCTTGGTGATAGACCCTTTCTACCTACAACATCATATCTTTGTGTAAAATATTTCCAGTGTTCTGATTTACCTGGTTCAGATAAATCTGTAACGATGCGATTAAAAAGACCAATGCACATCCTGAACCGCCGTCTGAAAAATCTCTCATCGTACACCGGCTCTGGAGCAAAGTAATCATTCCACAATCGTGCGTCTCCATCCTTACGACCTCTATATATCTCTTTGCGCTTCTTACGTTGTCGGGAAGAACTTCCCTCTTCTTCTTGGTCAAGCTCAAACAATTGATTAGCAAGCTCTTCGATATCATCGGAAATAAGATTTTGAAATTCTTGTGTGAGCATTTGAGGAATATTCATGGGTATTCTATCATCATTGATGCTCAATTTCAGAATTTTGGATTCAAAGTATTCGTGTGGAAAATGAGTGAAGTGTTGTAGTGATTGTGTTGTACATTGAGAATTGAATTTTGAATTGTGTTTAGAAGATAGTTATAATGTTTGAAAGATGATGAAGTGTGATTTGTGAAAAACTCTCAAGTGAAGACCACATATTTATAATAGGTAAACTAGCCGTTATGAATAAAACAAAAAAACTAGCCGTTATTAATAAAACAAAAAAACTAGCCGTTATGAATAAAACAAAAAAAACTAGCCGTTATGAATAAAACAAAAAAACTAGCCGTTATGAATAAAACAAAAAAACTAGCCGTTATGAAATAAAACAAAAAAAAATTGCCATTATGAAAAATAAAGTAGCCGTTATGAATGTAAAAAAGTATTTAAAATATTTTAATACTATAAATGTTAAAAAATTTAAAATATTATACTTAAATTATTATTTAATTAACTCATTTTAAATTATTATTTAATTAACTCTAACTAATTACTTTAATACTAGAAATGTAAAAAAAAATTAATATATATTTTATTTAATTAACTCATTTTAATTAAAATTTTATATTTAAATTATTATATTAATTAAAAGATTTTTAAATATTTTAATTAAAAACATTTTAATTTAATTATTTATATTTTTAAATTAATGTTAAAGAGGTGGGGCCCACCACCACCATTTTTGAGCAGCCCTTGGGGACGGATGGATGCCCTCCCGGTCACCTCCCCCATCGTCGCCCTTGCGGCGGGCGGAGTCCACGTCGGCCACGGGCCGACCACGGGCGCCTCGATGGGGACCGTCTAAGTAAATCATTTATACAAACACTACAATCCGGTATACATTTAAAAAACTTTGTGGTCTAATCGTGGAGCGTCACGTGCCCGACGGCCCAATCACCACAAGTGTTCATCAAGCTTTGTAATTTGTTTGTTTCTTGTTATTTAATCAGGAACACATATTATATACTTTAAACCTATGTGATTTTAAAATACCATATTTATACACTGTAAGATTTGAACTCATGATATTTTGATCATGAAATACACCATCTTGATCGTGGATTTAATAAGAAAATTTTAAAAATGACATCTTTTAAAACGGTTTAATTTGAAACAAAATGTATTTTATTTAAGAAACCAAAAGTTAAAGAAAAGTATTTATAGTCTTAATAACACGTAATTTTAGTCATATCTTATCTCAAAATATCGTTTTATAATTAATAATTTAGTATTACTAATTATTTAATATTTTATTTATCGACCCGTGTAATACACGGGGTACTAACCTAGTATACGTATAATATAATGTTTTAAAAGTTTTCTAATTAAATCACGTTTAATTGAGTCACTTATTTTTTATGTTTTAATTAATTTATAAATTTTAATATTTTTTTATTCTTTTTTCCTTCTTTGGGTAATGTTGCAAGTCTGCACTTGTATTGTCAAATTTCATTAAAAAATATATTGTCAAATTTTGAGTCATTGCTGACTATCTAAATTTTGATATCTTCTTTCAATTAAAAATTAAGAAAATTAGATATTGTCAGATTTTGAGGCTGACTATCTAAATTTTGATATCTTCTTTCAAATAAGAAAATTAGATACCGTTAGATTTTGAGTCATTGCTGTCTATCTAGAATTTGCTATCTTGTTTCAATTAAGTATTTGTTTAATGCTGATAGTGTTTGACGTGAATTTTAAGTTTTCTTTTAATATAATTAACATGTTTTTTAAATTTATTTAATATTTTTAAATATATTAGAAATTCCGACGCCTACATCTTCTTCTATTTCTTTCTTGATAAAAAAAATTCGTTGATGACCTGATTAGATAGTTAGTGACCCAGTTTGGGCAAAATATACATACGTAATTTAATTTAAGCACTTTAAAAATTAGTTACTATTCTGTAACATTGTCTTAGTTTTTATTTGATAATTTTTAATTAGAAGTTATGGAAACTTTTGTAATGTTAAGCTCTTCTTGTTTAATTTAATTTGTCGAGCTCGAGAGCTAGTCGAACTTGATTGTTTGTTATTATCTTTAAAAACGAAGTAACTCTAAATATTTTTTATGGCATTGATTTTGGTAAAAAACTAAACTAAAACATAATTGAATTGACCGCATGTAGTTACGGATACAAGAAATTATTCTCATGGAGTCTATTGATTTTGTATACTTCAGTTCTATGGTAGTGGACATAAAAAATTCAAGTTCGGTTCGGGTCGAGTCAGGTTTATTATATAATTGAAATATAATACAATAATAAAAAATCATCACCATTTGAACGTAAAAGAAACACGATTTATGATTATCAGGTATCTAGTGGGTAGAATGAGTGGGCTTACTTAATTAATTAAATTATGGGCGTCATGAATTGTGTATTTAGTGCGAGTTAGTGTGACAACCCACCTGAAACCCGAGAGGGTGTGTACAACTGATACAACTTATAACGGAAGCAAACATTTTATTACAGAATACAATATTCTCGGCTGTCCACACTATTATTTTATAATAATATATATAAACAAACTAAATTGTAAATTTCATGGGCTTCTAGATTTACTATCTTCAAACAACTTTTAAACATTTTCTAATGTATTACATGTGATACATATACTCAAAAGACGCCAGCTAATGCAGGTGACCTCATGTTATACAGTTTATAAAATTAACTTTAACATACATACAATATAGGTTGTAATATTTGGGTCCATAAGCACAATGCTTTCTCTGGTTTAACCACAACCACCAGTAGCGCGCTTGTCAGACCCTTCTGGCCGTCAGATAGAATTAAGCATATGCCTGATACATACGAGAAACCATATCCTCTTTAGACAGTTCTAGACACCCCACTAAATATATCAGGATCTTGTATACCCCTATCGACCCGTACATATTTGTAAGCATTAAAATTATTAACAGTACATACACAATGAGTATATTATCACAGTATTGAAAACAATCATGATAACTCACCTGTAAATTGTGGCTTGCCGTTGATAACAATTGCTAGTACGATTTAGTAATATCTCAAGTTTAAATAATCCTAAGTCAGGTAATGATATAACTAACTAGTTATTGGTGTAGTTGGATACTGGCTAACACTATCTTGTTTAAGCATGGGTGATCAGGCTATGCTACCCAAAACCCAACTCTAACAATAACTCTTAACACCTAAAAAATAATAATGCTACTAATACTAATGTTACTCCTAACAATAATTATGATAATTCTAAAATAAATAATAATTAACTTGTATAAGCTTAAACAAAAACATAGCTAAAAATTATTTACGACAGGTTAATGTAGAGTCTCCCTACTCGTGCTACTACTCGAACTCCAAAAATGACTATTTACAACACCTAGTGGCGTATTGAGTACTCGAGATTCTCTTTATAATAGAGCGTTCTCAAGAAAACTTATATTTTAAAGAAACCTATAAGCTTCTATCTATAGCAAGTAGGCAGGCAACTGAATTCTTTGCTTCTGTCGCGATCTTGGATGAAAGTGAGTAGTCTGAGTGTTTGCTTACTTATTGATCAACTTGTTTGTTTGCTTACTACTTATAATTAATTCTGTCGATTCATTCATTTTTCACTCGTAACTTTTAAAATATAGTGTTCTATAAATTTTTGAATACGTCGTTACGATGATCCCATTTTTCTCTACTAGTTGATCTAAGTCATGCTAAAAACGGAGTAAGGTCAAATATAATATATTTATTATTATTAGACGTTTTCTTAAAACTAAAAAACTCCTATCATCACATCTCATCTTTCAAATAGTCATCTTACTTCTTACTTACTCGTTCGACAATATATGAAAGAAACAACTTCATATTTCACACGTTTACAACTATTACATTAAGGTTTGAGGTATTACAGTTAACTTATTTAGTTATTTAAATTAGTAACTCATAGGCTTTTTTTTTCAAGGTTTTGGTATGTATATATTTAAAATCATTGAAATCACCGTCCAAAAAATAGTTCTTATTCGAAAACCCATATATATCTGTATAGACATGCAATTCTACAAAATGCAATTAGCGTAAAGGGTATTTTTTTATTTCCCTAAACATCTTTGAGCTCTTTCTCATTCACAATGACAACTTAGATATTCTCATATTCTTCATCCATTCTTTAACTATCTTGAACATTCCTAAGCCCATGGTGTCTATTTGTTTTTTTTTTTTCCCGTACTTAGCCATCCCTTAACTATTCAATTCTTGAATCTTAATAATTTAACTAAAACAAATAAACACTAATATAATATAAATTAATTTAAAAACATAGTTGCTAATAAATTGAAAAAGGTTCAAATAAAAAGGGTATTAAAATTAAAAAGTGTAAAAAATAATATCAATCATCCATCTCCTTAATTAATGGTTGAGATCAAAATGTAAGTAAAATTAAAGCCTGTTCGGGAAGACCACCAAATTCTCCGGAAAGGATTAATTGAGAGCCTCTAAATGTTTCTGCTAAACTAACATATTTTCTCGGAGATCCGTAAATACTTCTGCTACAAAAAAAGATTGTAATAAGAAACGCTTAATGTTTCGCGCTCTTGCTACGGTTAAACGATCTTTTTCGGATAATTCGTCTAAGCCAAGAATAGCTATAATATCTTGAAGTTCTTTGTAACGTTGTAAAGTTTGCTTAACCTGTTGTGCAGTTTCATAATGTTTGTCGGTCAGAAAGCTATTTTAGTAATAGCTATTTTTGTTAATTTTTTACAAGTTCCTTTATTTTTTTAAACCATTCCTTTTATGTACGATATTATATTTTTATAATACTTATACCATAAAAGTAAGTGTTTTTTAATCTTTAGTGCAGTTAAATGTGTCTTTTTTATAGTTATTGTGTTTTTCTTAATACTACTGTGTTATTATAAAACAATAAATTTTTAAAAAATATAATGGTGTAATAACATTCTTGTGTATCTCTAATATGTAAAACACAATAATAAATTAACAACTAATTAATCTAACACATTAAAAACAAAGACAAAATAACATAATGTCTCATTGTGTTTTTCTGACCATTATTGTGTTATCTTGAACACTATGAGTTTTGAATAATATATTTGTGAAATATTATTGTGTACTTCTAATTGTAAACACAAAAACTATTAATAACAAGTTTATATAATCTATAAAAAAGTGAAAGATAACATATATATTATAAAAATTGAAAAATACATTGATGAAAATATCATTGTGTACTTCTAAATATAAAACACAATGATATATGACAAGTTCATATAATTTATAGAAACAATGACAAAAATAATACAAAATGATCTAAAACGTAAAACATAATGTTAATACATATAACAAATTATGTAAAATATATGATGTAATGAACTGATATTTGAGACAATGAACGTATAAGACACAATGACTTAACATATTTGACACAATTACCTAAATGCATCCCCCTTTAAAAATAATAGAATGACATATGTCAAGTCCACAATCCTTCTTAGACTTTTAAGATTAAATATCTTTTTACTATAATCCTACCCTAATAAATAATATTTTGTTTTAAGAACAAATTACATAGTTGGATAAAAAACTATTTATAAAAGCCACTTTTCAACCCGTCCCTAACATTGTGCTATTCCATGTTTTCTTGTTAACACTTCATGCAACATCGCTTCGCTCAAATGATCATGCGGTGTTAAGAAGTCCATATCATTTTCCTTTTGTCGTTCTTTTATCGTGTTTTGTTGTTATTGCATCATGTTGATTTTAATGTGTTGTGTTGTCGACTTGTGGCTCAACTTCTCCGCTCGAACCTATTTTTTGTCATGGACATCTTCTTCGTTGAAGATACTAAATTCATAAGCGACCTTTATCAGCTCTTGTTGGTTTGTCAATGAAGATTTGAGTGAGTGATAACATTATAATTTCAATGAATTTACCATTTATGTATATAGAAACATTTAAGTGAAAACTTGTGCAGTTGTGCTAACACAAAAAATGTAAAGTATTGCTTCGATACGTGTATAATGAGAGTTTTCAACACTCAAAAGATATTGGAACCCATCTTCATGTGGAAGAATCTTTAGTCTTTTTACTTTTATACGTTCATTTTATACTAGATTTGTCTTTTACAACCTTTTTTGAAGTTTTAAAGGATCTTCACATATTTAAGTAGTTCTATAAAAGCTTCAGTTTATTAAACTCATTTGATCTTATAAAACTTGTTTTAGTGATCACTTTAAGGGTTTAAATTTTTATAAAATATACTAATTAATCTAATGTTTTATTACCCTTTACTTATATTTTTAAACTTTGAATTATCTTAAAAGATATTTTTTATATTTGTTTATAATATAGTCATCTTATAATTAATCTAATGTCTTGTATACTGAATGATGTGTATACACATTGTTGACTTGAGAAATTAAGTTGATCGTCCATTGCATGCAAGTTGTTCAACATTCAATTTTAGCATCAATCGTGATCCTTCTCTTGTCTGGTTCTTTATATTTGTTCAGTATTTGACCGAAAAATATTTATATCTAACTTGAACTGGCGGAACCTGAAATGTTTTATGATGTGGTCACTACGTTTTGATGTTTGATATCTATCAAGTTGCTTTATAAATTTTTATGATCAGGTCAACAGGTTTATAAATTTTCTACGTTGGGTCGATTTATATCCAAGCAATGCAATTGTGATTTTATGTTTTTAATATTGTTAAATGCACGTATGCTCAAAACATATGAGACTCGTATTTACCTTATTATTAATTTGTGACATGATGAACAATTATTTTTTACAGTGACTACTTCCACCGCCGTTAGGCCCAACCGATGGCGTTTGTTGTCCTCGGCCTTGCCACGGCCTTAGGATTCTCCGACGGTTAAACCCCTATCCATTCCCCCTTCTCTCTGGATTCCACTGCTAGCGGCGACGACTTTTTAATTTGATGGTGGTGGACAACCTCCCTAGTGAAGGTGGTGTCGCCGCCGAAGTTTTGGTCTACTGTTGCCGGCCGATTTCCCCCTGTTGTACAACTCTCTTTCACCGCAACTAGTTGCATAGGTATGTTTTTGAAACACTCGTATTTTAATTACTAATTAGTATCAAAAGTTATTAGACCTCATGAGTGGATAATCAGGATCCCAAAAACCTTTTTCTTTAATATATTTTAATAAACCGTCATATTTGTAATTTCTAAAAATATTTAAAATGTATTACACATCTATGTGTTCGATCCACTTTCTTTGAGACTTGATTCATTCTAGCCTTCCGGCTTAAGCACATCACCTAAAAAAATATGCATATCACATATTAGCTTTTGCTAAATAAGTGCACATTAACAACTTCATATATCACACGTTTGTCTTCTTAATCAAGTTTCATTCTTTGCTATTTGTTTTTCTAGTTAGCTTGTTAATCATTTAAAAATCTATTTTCACATCCAAAAGGTAATAGTTTAAGTAATTTTATAAATTGGTTAATCGTTTCTTATAAATCAATTCACAACACACCGAGTACTAATTCCACGAGAATCGACAACCCTACTTACCTTAACTAGTTTAAGGTCAATAGGAACACACATTTTACATCTTATTTGATTGGTACTTTGACATCAATCATAGGAACACACATTTTACATCTTATTTAATTGGTACTTCGATATCGATCAAATCAAAATATAATTAAGGGTTAAAAGTAGATAATTAGATATCATCAGCACATGTAAATCAACCGTCCATCACATTCCCCAACTTAAACCTTTTTCGTCCCGAAAAAGAAATGCAATGAGATTACAAACGACATGTTAATCTTATGCACCTTATTATAAAAAAATATCTGGTAATACATTGACCGTGATTGTCAATATGTTTTATTCATTTTAAACTCAAACCCGTTTATTCCCAACTATATGTCTCATGCTTTTTATATTATGCACATTTACCATTATGGTTTAATCGTCCCCACACTGAACACCACTAGCAAAAATCTACCCAACCTCAAGATTTATTAAATATTTACTAAGATTACAACCTTGAGTAACCATTTCTGCTATTATGACACATTAATTTTTTTCTATTTTTTATTTTTCATTTTTCTTGGGGGGGGGTTTTCTCCCTTATTTGCACTTTTTCTCCAAATAACTATATATGCATATTTTTTCTTCTTCTTCTTTTTTTATTTTTTTTCTTTAACTAGTGTGTCATGCTAACATAGATATGACGTGTGACAAAGGAATACATTCTCAACCTATTTTATCAGGACTTATTTTTTAACTATTGGTACTAGGATGGAAAACATTAAACACATATAAATTTATTAGCATTCACACAAGACATTATTGTTCGTATTCAGATCGATCCTATCAACATATCACATGTTATATATATTTTCTCTCCTAAGTGTTTTTTCCATACATAAGTATCAACATATCAGTTTTCAATCATTTCTCATACATGCATACATCTATTTCAAAAGACATTGATTATATTTTTTCAAGGGTATTGACACAATCGGATTTTATTTTTTTATTTTAATAAGAAATTTTAATAAATACAAAACTATACCAATGAATTAAAAATAACATCCAAAACGATTAACTTAATTAAGTTCAAAGAATTCATAAAAGGAACGAGTTCACCTGATCGACTTGTTGTTGCGAGATCCTCGATAATTGGCGACGACATTCAAAGTATTATCTCACTAGCCTGCAAAATCTTATATAAATAGTGTAGAGGCGAACTTCTCACGACGTGCATTAACACATAATATCTTAAAAGTTTTACAATTTTTTTCATTCAAGTCCAAAGCCACCATTTCAAAACAAAGATGTACCCCATTCCCCAACTTAAATCACTGCATTGTCCCAAATTCAAAATTTTATTTTGAATTCTCTAAGAATAATTAATTTTGAAAAATAAACAATAAATTACAAAAAAACAAATATATATCTATAAACAGGTGAAATAGTTTAAAACAGTCTTTTTAAAACAACTAAAATAATTACAAACCGTGTTTTTTTAAAACAATATTTTTATAAAAAAGTATTTTTTATAAAAAAATCTTAAAATGAATGTTTAAAAATGAAACTATTTACATAAGAGAGGTAAAAAATGGTATAATTGTTTTATTTCTTGAACTATTACGTATATATAACTTTAATTCTATTTTATATTAAATTAGTATACTGTAACTATTCATGTTCATTTACATATATATTTTACATTAAAATTTAATCTATGTTTTTAGCATATCTATCTATGATCTATCTATAAAAAAACCAAACTAAGAGTGAAACAAGCGTGAACCTCATTATACTTACATTCATATTTTTATATTATTAATAATAACATTGAATACTAATATTATTACTCATACCATTTTCAAATTAAAAAATGTATAATTTAATAAATTAAAAACCTATTTTTTTATTAAAAACATACTTTTTAAAAACATAAAAATCAAAATACAACAAAATTAAAAAAAATCATTTCTCTTAAAAAAATATATTTAAAAATCATAATTTTTTTATAAGAACAAAAGTTTAAGAAAAATACATTATTTTTTATTTACTTAAAGTAGTTATTTATATGTAATTATAATCATATTTATCTTCAAGCATGATTTATAATGCATAAGTTTTTATTAAAAAAATTTTAACATTTTATTTATTCAATCCGTGTATTACACGGGAACTAACCTAGTATATATATATATATATGTATATATATATATATATATATATATATATATATATATATATATATATATATATATATATATATATATATATATATATATATATATATATATATATATATATATAATGAAATCCTAAACTCACTTTCGTAGGAATAAATGTTGCATTTAGCGTATGCAAAAAGCCTTTTAAACCTCTTGGTAGGCCTGAGTGATGAGTGAAGTATCGTGAGAGTTTCTAGTAAACATACCCACAAAGTCATCCGAGCTGCCTCCCAGAAAACGCTAGGTTTTAGGTATTCAGCCAGACCGTACATGATATACGTTATGGTGGTTTAAGTGAACATTTGCCTACCGAATTTCTAAAAAATGCTTGGTAGTTGACATGCCATTTCAATAATAATTTCCCTCTAATTGACAGGTAAGTAAAGTAGTTGTTGAGGAGCCACTTCTTGAAAACTCGTCCAATATCTATTGGTGTTACCTTCTTCATCTTTGACTTCAAATCTTCTTCCCCAACTTTAGTGGTTGGAGTAGTAAGCATAGGAGAAGGGTCAGGATATACTAGATCTACATTCGACTTTGACTCCTCCAAAGGGGTTATGACTTTAACTAAATGTAAACAATTAGATTCAAGCTCAGGAATACCCATAACCTCTTCCACCTTTTCACTATCAACCAAGATATCACTAGTCAACTCGCCTTGCTCTCGTTAAAGTTCAGCCACATCCTCAGCAAGTTGGCAAACCTGCTTAACTAAAGCCTCGAATGTTTTGTCTCTTAGCTTGTCCTTCTTCTTCATTTCCACCATCATGTTCATGATTGCATCAAGCTTAGAATTCATTGAATCTTGAGGCTCCTCGTGTACAGGTAGAGGGTATTCATGATAGTAGTCGCCATACTACTCTTGATAACTTAAGAAATGTGGCATCTGAGGTTCATAGTTGGTAAAATTCTGCTCTTGAACATAGTGGTAATCCATGTCTGCATGATAATATTCTTTATAATTGGATGATAGAGGTGGTTCAAAGTGTGAATAATACGACGGTGTCTCTTCATCTTCATAGTCTGCTCTCATATATCCCTTTTATCGCCTATATTCAGAACATACTCTCTCTATGTTTCTATTTGCTCTCGAACAGCAGACAATCTTGAACCCAATGAAAATGACTCCCGCAATATAAACATGGATCAAAATCATCATCCAATCCCAATCCCAATCCATGATTCTACTAAGTCTGCAAAGAAATTACCCTGCACAAACAACTATAACACCCGGGGTAAAGGCGAACAAATAAAGCAAATAAAGAAAAAGAAAAAAAAATTATTGAATTTTTTTACTTTTTTTGAAACTTAAACAAATAATAAAACAAAAACCAATCAAATCAAATAATACTAAACGCACTAGCTCCCCGGCAACGGCACCCTTGATAACCTATCGTTGGGCTCATGCAAAAACCTAATCAACCTAGGTAGCTAGGGTAAGTCAGGTATCGTATCCACGAGAAGCATGTGGTTAGTGTTACACGATTTGTTTGATTATTTAATTAAGTTACTTAACTAAAACTAAATCATTGAATACTTATACTATTGCGTTTTGGCTGTGGAAATTTTAAATAATTAATAAGTTAACTAGGAAAAAAATTACAAATAATGAAAATTAATTAAGAAGACAATTATGAGAAAGAGTAATCCACCCCAGGATCAAGGTTTGGTTTTCAGTAATTGTTTAGTCCAACTTGGTGGAAAATCCTTAACGTGGATTCTTTGCGTGTAATGATTAAGTGATATTGATAATCAAGACTTAATGGGTTTAGTACACAATACCAATTCAATTACTGACCAAAACTTTGCAACCATATAATTCGCGCAAGATTATATATCATTCAAATAAAAATTAACCAAGACAATTATTTAAATAACCAAAACACAAGTTAAATTTATAAAAGAACTTAACGTGTTCTAAAGTTTAATTCTAACACAAGTTAAACACGAACAAAAATGTAATCACACAAAACCTATTACCCAAGGTAGATCACAAAAGTTTAACCAATCATAATAATGACGAGTTCAAGTTCCGTCACAACAAAAACTCTCATTAAAATAAACTCGAAACATACAAAACCTACCTCCGTGCGAATGTGCTCTCTGCCATTGATGATCTTTCTGTGCGAATGGGCCTTATGCGAACCCAATAAGCACTCCAATCGGCCCATCAAAATTCCATAAGCTTCTTTTATTCTGTGGCTAATTTCTTCTTCACGTATGGGCCATGGGCCTTTTGTTGAATATTATTATTTTTCTTTACTCACCCTTTGAATACATCTCACTTGTTCATGTGGCTTTACATTTCCACACTTTTAATTCTTTGACTCTCTATTCTTACCTGCGTTCAAATAACAACTAAATAGATTATTTAATTCAAAACATTTCATTCAAGTATATTTATTATATTGATTCTATTTTATGATTTATATATTTAAGATAAACAATATAATTATTTAATTGTCTCAAGTTTAGTCAAAATAGATATTTTTAACTTGTGGTGTCTTAAAACTTTCAAACTTTAATGCGAACAAATTAAATATAGTTAAGGGTTCAAGGTAGATAATTAGATATCATTAGCACGTGTAAATCAAGCGTCCATCAGTTTGTCACATCACATCCAAGTGAATTTGCCACCCAACATCCAGGTGACATGGAATCACACCACATCCATGTAAATTTTTCATATAATTTATTGTCACCCCACGTCTAGATGACTTGTCACCCCACATACAGGTGACTTGAAACCCGACCACATCCATGTGATTCCACATACAACATTCATCGTCACCTCACATCCAGGTGACTTGTCAATCATATAACATTCATTTAAACAAAACATACAAAATTTATATACTTTCAGGGGGTATGTAATACTCACCTGTGTAATGCTCCTCTACCAGAACCGTCAACTTGAGTTATTATACAATCACGTATCCTATGAGATTATATTATCTTATATTAATCAAGGGTATAAATTAATCTAAGGTAGTTTTCGATCTTATACCCACCTCCTACGATTTCCACCCTACTCAACCGTTGGGTACTCAACCCATCACTAATTGGGTGTCTAACCCTTAACTTTTAAGGGTGACTCACCTAAACCCTATGGGTAACCATTTGGGTGTTTAATCCATTCGCTCGGTTTCTCACCTAATTCCTTCCCTAATCTTATACTTATAAATTATAATTTTAATATTTAAAGACTAATTATTATACCTAAAGACATACCTCGTTCCAATAGGAGAAGGTTTGAAAACTTAGAAACTCAAGTAACTATGGCTTCATATATTCTAGGAAATTTTTACCGACCCAATATTTCGGTTTATTTAAAAACTTAGAAATGAAGACTAACTTCATATATCCGCATATTTTCACAATGCACACGTGCACCCATGTGTGTTTTTGTTTGTTATAGAGTTAATTACATAAATGATTCATGTAGTTTATTTAAAATAACAAGTTTAGAAGTTTAAGTATTAATGGTTTTTTTGTAACAGTTAAGGGTATTGTCTTTTTAATTTTGTAAGTTAAAAAATTAATACTGACGTTAGTTTTCTATCAATTTGAATAAAATGACTAAAGTGCCCTTTGAGGGACTACTTTTTAACTTCATCTTTCTTTTTTAATCAAGGGACTGTTTATGTAATTAACTATAAATTAAAGTAAAAAATCAACCTTAACCAACACCCATTGTCGTCTTCCTCCCATTTCAACCACGACCCCAGTTAATCCACCACCGCCACCCACCATCGCCGCCGCCCACCATCACTGCCGCCCATTGTATCCCTCAAATTGGCCTCATCACCACCCTCCTCTTCCGCCCTAAAGCTTTATCTCAAAACCTTAAAACTTAAATTGGGGATTCTTGATATTAGGGCTTGTAGATGATGTGATAGCGTGGTGGCTGTAGTGGAGGCCAGCGATAGTGGCTGGTGGTGGAGGCTGACTGTGGTGTGGGAAATCATTCTTAATTCATGAACTAAGGGGTATTATATATACACACATACATATATACAACCATATATATAACTTCTTTTGAAGAGAGATTCAAAATTAAAGATTTATTGAGGAAAAAAAAGAAGAGTTGTTCTATAACTTCCTTCATTCATATTTCTTGTGTTGTAATATCTTGGGTATTACCACCAATGTCGTGAAAACTTGTGAGAGGCATCACTAAACTTGTTAGTGAGATGTGATTGAGGTGATAGTACCTTTTGAGATTAGTGAAACATTTTATAAGGTGATCACTAATAAAACTCATGTCTACTAGTGATTTCTTTCATTCAAGAGAAACATTTAATGGATCAAAATCTCGATTAAAAATTATGAAGATGACGTAAGATGAATTAGTTAACATCCATATGAAGCTCTATAAATCAGTTTAATCTTTCTTACTTTAATTCTTTACTTCTTAATTTGTTGAATTAATTATCAACAAGAGTTTATCATATAAGATTAAGCTTCAATCAATTTATTTTAAGAAAACTTATTCGCCTCTCTCTAGATCTCTAGTATGTGTTTTCCATTTCAAAATTTAAAGGAGTCTTTTATGCCAAATTGTTGTTGGGTATGTATAGCCATGTTTTTAAATTAGATACACAAGAGTTATGGGGTCTTTTTCTTAAGTTGTACGAAACCAAATCAAACATCTCCTAACTTCCGCTTCTAGCTTTTTTTGTTATTTATGAACAATAAAAGGGACCGAACAAAATAAATCGTGAAACATCAAATAATATAAAAAGCTAACATACTTTCAGTTTTTTCTTATAAAAGTCTCTACAATTTTTTGCATATAAAAACCCAATATACTTAATGTTTTTTTTCTCATAAGAGTCACTCCATAATTTTTGAACAAACAAAACCAACATACTTTTTGTTTTTTCTCATAAAAGTCAGTCAACATAATTGATTCCATAACTGAAACGATCTATAACTTAAACGAGTTGAGGGTTTTTATATGAAAAAACAGAGAGTATGTTGGTTTTTTATGTACAAAAATTATTGAGCGACTTTTATGAGACAAAACAGAAAGTATGTTGGGCTTTTATATGTAAAAAATTGTATGGTCACTTTTATAAAAAAACTAAAAGTATGTTTGTTTTTTATAAAATTTTCCCATGATGAAATGATACTTCAATTTGGATGACTATCACATAGAAACAAGGCCGGTCCTGAGAATATTAATGCCCTGGACGAGCCGGAAAAAAAGGTTTCGGGCCCTAACTTAAAATATATAAACTATTTTTTTTAAATGAAAACAAATGTTTTAGCAATAAACATAGAAATATCATAGTATTACAATGACATACCGTAATAGTTAACCAATAACTTGTGAATCTCTCCTATCATTCTTGATAGCAAATTGGTTTCGCTTTCGATAGCTATCATCATCAATCCGCTAAGTCTTTCTTGGGACATCGTGGATCGTAGGTAATTCATAATTGAGTTAATAAAATGGGCTCAAAAATTAGTTAGTGGACTTAATTACAATCATATTTAAATATTTTAATGGGTTATTAGTTGAGTAATTGGGTTAATAAAATAGGCTCAAAAAATTATATTTGGTTTAAGACATAATTGGGTTAAGTTTTTTTATTTGTATTATACCTTATAATTATTTTTTTATAATTATATATATAATATATAAAAAAAATAACAAAAAATTATGCCCCCTGAGCGAGTGGGTCCTGGACGGGAGTCCATCCCGTCCCTCCTCAGGGCCGGCTATATAGAAAAATGAATACACTTCTTTTCTCGGTTTGTTATGAATAGTTAGGTTATATTTTTTTGGGTTGTGATTAAATATTTATGGAAACCTATAACTTGGTCCTTCTCTTGTTTGGTATTCAAATTTGTTTAGCTTTTGACATTGTTTTTTATATCAACTTGGATGATCGATACATGACTCGGTTGTTGTATCAACCATATAGGCCCCGTTCATTATTTCTTTATTAATTTATCTTAATTTATTTATCTTTTGAATGTTCTAATAATGACTGGATAACGTATATTTTTACTAACCAGATACATGTGGTAGCACCACATTTCTCATCATTAAAATTTGTATCACTTCTCTCTCCTATTAAATAATTACATTAATTACTAATAATATTATGTAATTTTTATTTAGATTAAAAATAGGTTTTAATAAATTAAAAATAGATCTTTTTCCTAATGTTATTTTTAGATTTTTTTTATAAAATTAGAAATTTTTCTAAAACGACAAACTTTATTTAAAAATACGAAATATTTTAAAATTGGTGTTTTTAAAAAGTAAAATTTTTATAAACTAGATAGCCGACTATCGGAATCGAACCGATGACCATCGTATAATTAAAAAGTAAAAATAATTAGAATATTTTTTATAATTAATAAATTTTTATTCTATTTAATATTTTATTTATTCAACTTGTGTAATACACGGGTTACTAAAGCTAGTTTATAATAACAAAAGAAGGCTTTAGGTGGATAATTGGCATAATATTAAGGCAAATTGAATTTTAATAATTCAAACTATTACTTATTGGCCGGTAATAATAAATACTATTAGTTTAGCCAATAATAATCCGAACTTTAATTTTTATTGTGAAGAGCAATCCTACTAACATGATTATTCATTTACTTACATTTAATTTTCACTTGATTTTGCTTACAATGTTGATTGTGAATGAAATAGGAAGATACACAATGAAATGGAATGAAAATCGAGTGAAAATTAAGTTGTCATTGGTCACAAAACTGAAAGTTGAGATTATTATCGGTCATTTTGATAGTATGGATTATTATTGAACAATAGATCATATTTTGGATTATTAAAATCCAATTTGTCTAATTTTAAACCTTATAATTCTAATTCTTGCTTCTCTTTTCTATTAAATAATTACATTAACTAGTAAAGATATTATTTACTTCTTTTATAGATTAAAAATAATTTTTAATAAACTAAGAAATAGGTCTTTTATAAATATAATTTCTAATGAAAAAACTTTTATAAAATAAGAAATTTTTAAAAAAATCAAACTTTCAAAAATATAAAATACTAATTAATTTTATATAAAAATATTTTTTTATAAACCGGAATAATTAAAATTCGGAGTTATGATAAGAACATTTTTTAGGAAAAGAATATTTATTTATTTAATTTAAAAAAACAAAAAAAAAGTTTAAAAAACGTTATCATTGTTTTATTACATATAATTTTTACTTATACGTAATTTAAATCTTATCTTATCTCAAAATATCGCTTTAAAATTGATAAGTATGAAATTACTAACTATTTTATATTTTATTTATTCAACTCATATAATACACGGGATACTAACCTACTATTATCTATTTAAATTTAAATTACAAAATGGAATTAGTCTTCTCTTTAGAAAGCAGGGGTGAAGTTGCATATGGCATTATGGTTAATTTAAAAAGGCAAAAACAGCACTTTAACCAAATCATAGGGGTAAATTCTGCAACTAATCATAACATCAACACTCATCACAACACAATACGATTATGTTACCAAATAAAGCTCCAAATCAGAGGAAGAGGTTGTTTGATCGTCCGTACATTGTATCGTTGTTCTGATCTTTCTGGAGTTATTGCATTTTGCGATTAATCGAGATTCGAAAACCTTTTAGGTTTGTAAATGGAGAATGTGGAAGCTACTAATCGAGAAATCGAAGGCTTGTTCACGGAGAAAAAACGTGTTAGGAATCCCTTCGTTCCGATCGGTATTGATCTCTATTCAAACCCAACCGTAATTGTATTTCTCGTAAGTTATCGGTTGTTAACATTGGTTCGATGATTTTTTTCATCATCGATTTCATTCTTAGACTGTTTTGTACGTTACTGAGTGTGATAAAAAAAATGTAGTTATGTAGACGTCACGTAGTAGGTGTTGTTGCGTGACCATATTTTTAGTTTATTAAGTTAAAGAATTAGAAAAGAAAATGGACACATGGAGTGTTTTGATTGGATTACAATTCAAGAAGAACGAGCCTAATGCCTGCGAGTGTGGTCACGGGCTGGCAATTCCAGACTTGTTTATGACACGATTAAACCTATTTAACAAAAATAAATATTTTTTATTTTTTTTATATTTTTGAAAATAATTAAAATTAAAAGGCTGGACTCTATTATTTCATATTCTTGGTTCATAAAAACATATAAAAAATATAGGGATAAAATATAAGTAGTTAAACAAGTCTTTTGCATGTTTGATACGTGAGTTATGCACGTCGTCTTTAACCTATTAAACACGATAAGACCTGCTTTGCCAGCGGATCACACCGCTCTCACACCCAAGTGGCAGTGCTCTACTCACAAGAGTCACTTACTTGACACTCATGCTCATCACACATGGTGGTTTAACACATGACCTTCTGATATGAAATTTTAGGTATTATAGTTTCTTCGTATAGAAATGCGACATTGTAGTTCAATTTGGTGTTAGATCAAAATAGCTGAATCTGTAGCCTATAGGGTGAACATAATGAATTCATACAGGAGATCTTACAAACTTTACCATATGAAAAATGTCACATTTTTGTTTTATGCTAAACATATATGCTGTTTGTAATCCATGAAAGAGTTGTATAGTATAGTTGTTTATCAGTTTTGTAGCTTATATAGTTATATTAACTGGTTCTGTGGCTTTATTTGCAGGTGCTTTGATCACAGCAGGGGTGCTCACAGCTGGTTTAATAAGCTTCAAGAAAGGGAATTCCGAGTTGGGTCAGACGTTGATGCGCGCTCGCGTAGTGACTCAAGGCGCGACGGTTGCACTCATGGTTGGCACTGCAATATATTATGGTGAGAAGTTGTAAGGTGTCTTGATGCATTTAGGTGCATAATGTGTTTGATGCTTCAAGTTCTTAAAACAAGAGTTTGTATTGGATTTTATGTGATGTTACACATTTAAAAGTGATTTATTGAAATAAAAACACAATAAAATTGTTTTGGAAAGCAAGATTTGGAAGTCTTCACAACTTGCAATGTGTGTTGTGTAGGATTGTCGGGTCGGGTCAGGTAGGAATAATGCTGGTATTAAATTCGGGTCCCCACTCAAATTCATTTTCAAGTTGAAAACTTGAAATGGTTTAATCACTTTATACTAATTAAAAAAAAAGTAATGGACCAAAAAATTCACTTAACAAGCCTTCAATGAAACTCAAGAACATGAGGATCACTAATCCCCATTTAAAGTATTCAGGATGATAAGTATTTAACTAATAGCCAATGATCTTTTGGCATAGTGGTCAAAAGGGAGGTGTGAGATTTTGCCTCTTTTGAAGGTCCAAAGTTCAAACTTTGGTATGGATGAATATTATTAACATGGTGATATTAACAAATAGCAACTAACCAACCATTCAAAAAAAAGTATTTAACTAATAGGAATGATTGATACAAGTTACTCCGACCAAAGGATATCACGTAGTGTAACAGTACTAAGGTGTTGGTGTCAGACTATCGGTACTCTCAAGTTGTAAGAATTCAAGTCGGGTTGTAGGCATTTGGTTAAAATTTTACGAGTAGTTTGTAATGTGTATAATCACGGTTAAAATAAATAATAAGTCATTCCGGTATTAAAATTCAACCAACCAGTAGATTTAGATAATTGCTAATGATCCTCAACTCAAATGGTTAAGGTAAGATATTCAAAACTTCGTTAGAATAAGATCTTGGGTTTAAGTCCTACGTGTTATAAAAAAAAGTGGTTCTGGTTTTAGTCGGTTAATTTTCTCACCTAATGTGAGTTTCTTTCTTAGTATGATTTTTTTAGTTGCAGAACTAATGAAAACAGACTGATATATAAACTTCTTTTAAAAATATATCAGTCTAGAGCCCTAAAATTTCATACTCAAATAATATAAATAATCGAGTGGCGAGTGTGCGAAAGACGGTTTAGAAAAAAATAGATTTAAATAATTTATTTAACTTCATTAGATACAAATAAATATAGGCCCACTTTATTAACTGTCATCATTAATACCTGAAACAGGCTGGGAGACAAGTAACTACAAACCGACATGAGTTTAGGTTTGGTTTCAATACTTTAAAGATTTTGGTCTCACTTTGCTAGGTTTAAAAAACGTTACTAACATTTTATCTCAAGATTTTTTTTAAAAAACCGTTAAAACCAGACCGTAAACATCTACGCATCACTGTCACCTTCACCACCGTTTCTAGCCCTTTGCAACTCGTTTATCAGCTCGTTCAACGTCCGCCACGACGAACCACCGTCCGCCACCGCGGCCTTCGCCGCCGCACCGACCGCCTTAACCCTCTTCCTCACCTCCTTCCCCTTTTCACCCTCCATCAACTCCTTAATCATTTTCTTTAATCCTTCAGCTTTCACAAACCCTTTAACACAACCATCACAAGTCTCTACCCTTAATCCCACCTTAATCTCCTCCACCACCATCTTCGCGTTCAGCGGTTGCTCCGCCATAACCGGCCACGCGAGTATCGGCACCCCAGAACATATGCTCTCGAGCACAGAGTTCCAACCACAGTGACTCACGAACCCCTGAACACTCTCGTGGTTCAGTATCTCCATCTGGTTTACCCATTGGTTTACTATCATACCTCTGTCTCCCACTCGTGCTTCTAACTCATCAAGATCGCGGGTGGTGTCACACTTTCGCACCACCCATAGAAAACAAACTTCGGATTGTTCCAACCCTTTGGATATGGCTTCCATTTGTTGGGTTGATATTTCGGCTTGTGAGCCGAACGCGACGTAGAGAACCGGGGTTCGGTTGGCTAGCTTCTGGTCTAGCCAACTGATCCACTTTGGTTTCCAATCTGTTGTTATCTCTGGTGGGTCGGCCAGACATAGCGGGCCGACACACCAGGGTTTTGGTTTGGTATTGTAGTTTAAGTAGTCTACAAACACCGGCTCTAGCTCGTAGAAGGTGTTCATTATTAGACCGTAGCTGTTTGCGGTGGCTTGACCCGTCTCGGTTAGAAAGTCCATGAACGGACCTGACGGGTCGCGCCGGTTTAACGGCTCGTCGAAGTCGTTCCTAGTTACTTTGATCCACGGGAAACTATTCCCGTGGATCAGCTCATTATCTGACTCGGGTCCTGACAACTTGGGACCCACGTCATGACACACCGCGCTTGCGTAAGCGTTCATCCCGTAGAACGAGAGCCTCGGGATCCCGAACTTGTTCGCGGACGCAAGCGTCCAGCTCAAAAACCCATCAGAAATGATGCATGTGACATTTGATAGTTTGCTCAATGATTCCTCAAACTGAGGCTGCATGAGCTTTGTCGCGACCGCAAAGTGTCGAAAAAGCGAGATCGTTGGAAGCTTATCGGTGCTCTCGACACCTTGCGGTACACCCTCAACACCACTCGGAAACCGAAGGTCGATGATCGAGACTAAACCATTAGGACATCGTTCAAGAAACTGCTCGATGAACGGTCGGTTACCATTAGTGGTGAAAATAGTGACCACGGACCCACGGTTAACGAGGATACGGGCTAGGTGTAGCAGCGGGATGGTGTGGCCTTTCGACATGAACGGGAACAAGACTACGTGAGGGCGGTGGGTCGAACCGACGTGAACCGGAAGTGATGCAGCCATGGTTAGGTTGTGGTGTACGTGTTTGGGTTCGGTGTTGGTTAATAAGATGTGGGAATTGAACGTGTATATATGAGAAGTCGATGGTGAAACTTGTGGTTGATGTTGCATTTTATTGATGATATATGTTGCAACAGATATTGATGATATTGCTACAAATTTATGATGGGTATGTAATAATAATAATAATAATAATTAAATATAATAAAAATAATAATAATAAAATAATATCACAGTGCCATCTTCTTTGGGTTGGTTTTCCTACCATACGTTATTTCACTTATTCCGGACACGACTCGAATATGTTACGGGTAGCAATCAAACTTTTAAGTTTCTTATATATTATTTACAAGCTAAAACTTTATTACACTAAAAGATCATATATAACTTTTTTTAAAATTTTGAGAACATCTCTAGAAGTGATTTACTCTTGTTAAGCTACTTTAATAAATTTACACTGATAAATCAAAATATTTATGTCATATAACATTTTTCTAACCCTTCCACTTAGGTTCCACATAAGCATTGTACGTATATTATTACCAGAATAAAATTCATAATTTAATAATTCGTTAAATGCTAATTATATCATTTCTATACTTTATTAAACTAGAAATTAAAATTATACTGTATATAACTTTTTTTAAAAATTTTGAAAACATATCTTAAAGTGATTTACTCTTATTAATCTACTCCAATAAATTTGCACTGATAAATCAAAATGTTTATGTCATATAACATTTTTCTAACCCTTCCACTTAGGTTCCACATAAGCATAGTACGTATATTATTACCAGAATAAAATTCACAATTTAATAATTCGTTAAATGCTAATTATATCATTTCTATACTTTATTAAACTAGAATTTAAAATTATACTGTATATAACTTTTTTTAAAAATTTTGAAAACATATCTTAAAGTGATTTACTCTTATTAATCTACTCCAATAAATTTGCACTGATAAATCAAAATGTTTATGTCATATAACATTTTTCTAACCCTTCCACTTAGGTTCCACATAAGCATTGTACGTATATTATCACCAGAATAAAAGTTAATAATTTAATAATTCATTAAATGCTAATTATATCATTTCTATACTTCATTAAACTAGAATTTAAAATTATACCATATATAACTTTTTTTTTAATTTTGAAAACATATCTTAAAGTAATTTCCTCTTATTAATCTACTCTAATAAAACAAAATATTTATGTGTCATATGATATTTTCTATTCTTTCACCTAGACTCCACCTAAGCATTATATATGTGTTATTATCAGAAGAAAAGGTAATCATTTAATAACTTATTAAATGCTAATTATATTATTTATGTACTTTGTTACACTAGAATATAAATTAGACAATATATAACTATTTTTTAAATTTTGAAAACATATTTTAAAGTGATTTACTCTTATTAATCTACTTATGTTTTACTCTTATTAATCTACTCTAATAAATCAATTCTAATAAAGCAAAATGTTTATGTACCACATGATATTTTTCTATCCCCTTTACTTATGTTTCACCTAAACATTGTACATGTGTTATTACCAGAATAAAAATTAATTATTTAATGATTTATTAAATGCTAATTATATCATTTTTATACTTTATTATACTAGAATATAAATTATACCATATATAACTTTTTTTAAATTTCGAAAACATCTCTTAAAGTGATTTACTCTTTTAATCTACTCTAATAAAATAAAATGTTTATGTGCCACATGACAATTTTCTACCCCCTCCATCTAGGCTTCACCTAAGCATTGTATTACCAGAATAAAATTTTAGAGAAAGGTTCAAATAGAAAATTTTCTAAAACTAAGAAGTCTAAAAAGTAATCTCAACCATCCACTTTATTAATTAATGGTTGAGATCAAATTGTAGGAAAAAGTTTGTTAAAGGGGTATTTTAACAATAGCCACTTTTGTTGACTTTTTGCAAGTTACCTCATTTTTTCAAACGTTCGTAACTTTTATATACAATATTTTTTTATTTTTATAAAAATTACACCATAAAAATGAGTGTTTTTTATCTTTAAAACGAGTACAGTATTGTTATATAAAAAGATAAAAAATTGACTTTTTTAAGCTCATATCTCGTCATTGTGTCTTTAGTGCAGTTCATTATGTCTTTTTGTTGGTTATTGTGTTAATTTTGAATACTATTGTGTTTTTTTTCTAAAATGATACATTTTTTAAAATATAATAATGGAATAACATTGTGTGCATCTCTAATATGTAAAATACAATAATAAATTAACAACTAATTAACACAATGTTTCATTGTATCTTTTAACTGTCATTGTGTTATCATGAATAATATGAGTTTTGAAAAATACATTGTAGGAAAAACATCATTGTATTTGTAATGGTAAAACACAATAAATAATAACAAATTTATATAATCTATTAAAAAACAATAACAAAAATAACACATTATGTTATCTTCAACATTATGAGTTTTGAAAACTAGATTGGTGAAAGTATATCATTGTGTCTTCTAATTGTAAAACACAATGATATATAGCAAGTTTATAATTTATAAAAACAATAACACAAAATAATCTAAAACGTAAAACATAATGATTAATACACATAACAAAATGTAAAATATATGACACAATAAACTGATATTTGACATAATAAACCGATATTTGTTACAACCGACGTATAAAACACAATTAGCTGACGTATTTAACACAATGACCAAAATGTCATTCTTTTTAAAACAATAGAAGGACATGCGTCAAGCCCACAATCTTTCTTAGGCTTTTTAGATTAAACATTTTTTACTATAAACCTACCCTAAAATTTAACCATAATCCAATAAATGGTAAGTATATCATTTCAATACTTTATTACACCAGAATATAATATTATACCATATATAACGTTTTTTTTTAATTTTGAAAACATCTTTAAAGTGATTTACTTTTATTAATATACGCTAATAAGTTTTCTACTATAATAAATCAAATCTTTATGTGTCACATAACACTTTTCAATCCCCCCTCCCCCCCCCCCCCCCCCCCCCCCCCCCCCCCCCCGGTGCGTGCGTAGCCTCTACCTCATCATTCTACTACCAAAATAAATGTTAATCATTTAATAATTCATTAAATGCAAATTATATCATTTCTATACTTTCCAAACTATGAAACAATTCTTTTGATAATTTAAAAATATGTTCTATTATTATAAAAATTATTTTTTTATAAACAAAGTTTTATGAAATATGAAGTTTTTAATGCAAAGGACTTTTAATATAACATTGTTTTAAAAAATATTTCTAAAAAGGTAGTTTTTAAGAAATTTTGAGTGTTTAAAAAACATTTTTCTTAAAGCAAAAGTTTTTTGAAGATGAAACTTTGAAAAAATATTAATTTTTACCAAAATTAACTATTATACATAATTTCAATAATATTTTATCTTAAAAATTATTTTTTATTTTTTAAATATTAATAAATAACTACTCATTTAATATTTTTATCCAACACGTTTATTGCATGAGTTACCAAACTAGTCACATATATATCTACATCTTGCATGAAATTCTCAACTTAATCTTTAAAATAAAAATCATCATATATAATTTACTAAATCTTTTTCTATTTATTACCATTTTTGTAACCTTCGCTTCATAACGAATAAAATTAGTCATGTCACTGCCAACTTTTAACTTTAAAATGGACATCATCATTCATCAAACATAAGAGTATAAACTGTATCAAAAGGTATCGAATGTTACATAAGGCTATCTATTTTACTGTGTGCGCAATGGCGGGGCCTGGGGCCTGTACTAATTTATAGAGGGGGTTGGAGGCCGAAAGTAAATTCTTTTAGGCGAACTCTCTCTCTCTATATATATATATATATATATAAACTAATATGACAAAAATTAACACTATTGACGAGATAAAGAGAGGGGCTGGTGGCTCCTCCCGACCCTCACTAAGCTCCGCACATATATCACTATATTGTTTGCCAAATGAAATCTTCTCATACCAACTTATATATCACTATATCTACACTAATAAGCAAATAATTGTTTGCCAAATGTTATCTTCTCATACCAACTTTGTCACATGTCATTTGTATAGCAAGACAAGCGTTTAATGATAATATCAAATGTTAATGATATTATCAATATCTTTCCTTAATTATAAAATATTTTTGTAAAACATGATTCTTTTTATTAAAAATTATAGTTTTTTATTATGAAATATGAAGTTTTTTATTACAAATAACTTTTTTTTAAAACTGGGCACTGTTTAAAATATATTTTTCTAAGAAAATGGAATGTTTAAAAAATATTTTTTTCAAAACTATACTTTTGAAAAGGCAAAAGTTTAAAAAAAATATTATTATTGTTTTATTACGTCTAATTAATTAATTTCAACCACATGTTCTCTTAGAAAAATATTTTATAATGTTTAAATAATAATTACTAATTGTTAATTTAATATTTTTATTAAATCCGTGTAATATACGGGTTTCTATATTAGAATTATACTAAATCAATAATTTTATTTGTCACTTGGCACGTTACTGTAAACTCAATATCTAGTTTACCACGCTCAAACTATATGCCTCGTTCCATTAATTCACGGTCCATGGATTGCCAGTTTAAGCTAACATTACGGTTTTTCCACACAAAGATACAAATTTTATTAAAAAAATGATTTTTACATTTTTTTTTCTTAAGGCCATAAATTGCATATTTTCCCAATGCATTTAATTAATTGCATGTTTTCCTTTCCTAATACATATATAAGGTAGTCTTATACTAAAAATGATGTTTAATCCAAAAAGGTTAAAAATGATTGTGTGTTTCACACGTGTCTTTCTATTGTTTTAAAGAGAGAGACATTTTGGTCATTGTGTCAAATATATCAGCTTACTGTATCTTATACGTTGATTGTAACATATATTTACATCATTTTTTATGTGTATTAATCATTTGTGTTTTACGTTTTAAATCATTTTGTATTATTTTTGTCATTGTTTTTATAGAATATAAACTTATTATCTATCATTGTGTTTTACAATTAAAATTATATAATGACTTGTTTTAGCAATGTATTTTTCAAAACTCATAGTGTTGAAGATAACACAATGTGTTATTATTGTTATTATTTTTTAATAAATTATATAAACTTGTTATCTATCATTGTGTTTTACTATTAAAGGTACACAATAATTTATTTCATCAATATATTTTTCAAAACTCATAGTGTTCAACATAACACAATAATAATCAAATACACAATGAGACATTGTGTTATCTTGTCATTGTTTTTAAGTATTAGATTAATTAGTTGTTAATTTATTATTATGGTGTACATATTAGAGATCATAAAAAGTCATTCATCATTATATTTTTTAAAATTCATCATTTTAGAAAAACAAAAGAGTATTCTGAAAAAAAACAATAATTAACAAAAAGACACAATAAACGACACTAAATACACAATGACGAGATATGGGCTTAATAATGTAAAAAATTATCTTTTTATATAACAATATTGTACTTGTTTTAAACATAAAAAATGCTCGTTTTTATAGTGTATTTTTTATAAAAAATAATAATATCGCACATAAAAGTTATGAACGATTAAAAAATGGAGTAATTTGCAAAAAGTAAACAAAAGTAGTTATTACTAAAATACCCTTGTAACAAACTTTTTCCTAAAACTTGATCTCAACCATTGATCAAGTAGATGGATCGTGGTGATTACTTCTTATATTTTTTAGTTTTAAAAAACTTTGTATTTTGAATATTTTCCATATATATATATATATAATATATATATATATATATATATATATATATATATATATATATAGATAATATATCTATCTCTCTATATCTCTATCTATATATAGATATCTATATATCTCTATCCTCTATATCTATATCCTGTGTGTGTGTGTGGGGGGGGGGGGGTTTGTGTGTGTGTTACATATATATATTCATTTCATTAAAATACACATTTCATATGACTATTTTATCTTGTTTTTACTAAGTGATTTTTATGTATTGATGTTTGGTTATTATATTTGTTTAAAACTTTGACAATTGTGTTATGTATTCGGAGATATAACTTTGATTATTGCTGATTTAATAGTTTGAAATTAAAGTTTTAAACATGTGTATTTGGAGTTGTAATGTTATTACGTTTATTTATATATAAAACTTGAACTTGAGGAAGTATGTGTTTAATGTTTTTAGAAAGGAAAATATGTAAATATAAATTAGTAAAAATATGGATATAATAATCATTCAATAACTAATTTTAATAAAATGGGTAAATCGATACTAATATAATGTGTCATTTTTCTAGGTTGTCCACCTATGCTCCATCTAGGATTTGAACACATATTCTCACTACAATAAAAGTTACAAATTAGTATATAAATATAGTTTTTCCTTAATAAATGCTCATTTACTACTGTGTTAATCAAATTAACCTTTTTCTAAAAATAAATAAAATGTTTCAATAAAAATATTTAATAAGAGAAAATTAAATCTGATTTCTAGCTAATCATAATTAAATTGGAATACTTTAAACATCATATTTTTTTAAGAAAACAATTATAAAATATCAAGATTCACAAAGTCAAACACAATTACAATTAACAATTACTCACTATAAAACAACATATCTGCTTCAATGTATATCATGGTTCATTTTTTTCAAATCTATATATGTTTTACTACCTCACAATCTCATATTTACAATTTCATATTCATTATTTCAACTCGTATAACATATGGGTATCTAACCTAGTATGTAATATATATGCTTTAGAAATGAAAAATATGTAATTAATTTTTTAGAATGGGTAAATATGTAATTAATATGTTTAGGAAGGAGAAATATGCTAAAAATAATAAAACTAGCTTATACAAGTTCATAAATTTTAAGCATATTTGTCTAAACATATTGTCAAAATATCAACATGACACTATGTATCGTACCATATCGTATTATATCAGATTATAATTATATTATATTCTTTTATTTCATATTATATTACATTAAAGTTATGAACATGTGCCAAAATTAGTAGAAACTAAAGTAAAATTCATAAAATTCAAATAAGCAAATCTCGCTAGTTTAATAAAAGAGTAACTCAGCGAACACGCGTCAGCGTCACGTTTTTTCTCACTAAAATTTTCTCGCCTCTATCTACTAGTAAATAATTATATTAATTACTAATAATACTATTTAAACCTTTTTTAGATTAAAATAACTTCTCAAAAATTGAAAAAAGAATTTTTTTTATTAATGTTATTTCTAGTGAAATATTTTTTTTAAATTTTTTCCCTAAATATCAAAGTTTTTTAAAAAATATAAATATTTTCAAAATTAATGTTTTTAAAAAGTGAATTTTTTATTTACCAAAAATAATTAAAATTGGGAGTTATAATAAGGAAACTTTTAAAAATGACATTTCTTTTGAAATGGTTTATTTTGAAATAAAATATTTAATTTTTATTTTGAAAAAACAAAAAATATTTAAAAACTCAATAATAAAATTTAATTATATTTAATATTTTATTTATTAAATACGTGTAATACACGGGCTTAGTAAAGCTAGTTTATGCATGAATATTTACCATAAATATAAATTTAGCTTACTTTTTAAAATATAAAAATATATGTGCACCTCTGACGCTTTTATAAACAAAATAAGATAATATATCTTCCTATAGCTGTGTAATGACTAATAAAAGTATATTTAATTTGTACTTATTTTTTTAATGTTTGTCTACCTTATTTACCATTACAAAAAGATAACAACTAATAGCTCTCCATTGCCTTTCCTTTATGTATACAAATCCTAAACGAAATTACAATACGATTTCCTTTCATTATTCTTTTTAACAACAAATATACGACCTTACTTCGAAAGATATGTGTTATTTTAATTAGGCCCAGTTATACGTTTTCCAGCCGGGGGCACTCTCAATCCCACAGGAGGAAAACTACAACTAGAAAAACTTTATGGCTCGACCCTAAGCATATTTGCTTACAATGATACTTAAATCCAAGACCCTCTCATATTTACATGTCTTTAGTATCTAATCTTAACCACTTGAGCTAAGTATCATTACTCTTTCCTTTTATTATCTACACTTGGTCAATAATTACATGTAAAATCAAATTGATTTGCAAATTATTTATCACTAGTATTCTAAAAAGATATAAATTAATATTCTTTATATAAGGATACTAGGTTAGTACCCGTGTGTTACACAGTTGGTTAAAACAATATCACGTCGTCAGGAGATTGATGAAACAATTTAATTATCATAAGTAACCAAAAAATTATTTCTAATAGAAATACAATTACAATTAGAGAGAGAAAAAAAATCTTTGTTATAAATCTCTAAAAATATCTTTGTATACAACATTTGCATGCAGTCCGAACCCCACGTAGCATCAAAATCTCTCAATTCACTTGAGTCACATTTAATACCTTTACTATTTATCTTATTGTGTAAATGTAGAAACTATATTGCATAGAAAAGTTTTACCTCTTTCTTTATAACCTTAAACGAAAAACACACCCCCTTTATTATCTTAAACCAAAGTCACGATGTTGTTAGACACATTATAAACTAATATTTTAATAACATAAGTTAGTATATGCATACTACACGTTGATAAAAACAAACACACGTAGAAAATTTGTAAAACAATTTAGTTATCGTAAATAATGTAACTCTTTTACGAGGCCGAAAGGATATATATGAAGGCAACAAGTACATTGTAGACGAGCAAGGTTGTTCTCCTTTAAAAGCATCCACTCTACAATAGTAAAGGAAAGCATTTGTTGGATCTAGAGAGGCTGTTGCAACCAAAACTATGTCACTTAGAAGATTTTGAGTAAAACATACAAAGGACTTCCGAAGCCAAGTGTGAACTTCCGAAGGAAGAAGGAGCTCTTCCGAAGTCTAAGTGTAAAATACACTTCCGAAGGAAAACTCCAACTTCCGAAGATAAAGAAGCTACTTCCGAAGATCAAGACTTAAAGACAAAGTTCTGAAGTCAACTTCCGAAGTATAAAGAAGTCCTCAAAGCCTCGGAAGCATAGAAGCATCTTCCGAAGTATAAGTGGCTTCGGAAGAACTTGTTCTTCCGAAGCCAGTTAACCTTCGGAAGACACTTCTATTATCCAGTAGACATAAGTATGGTCTGTCTGACACTCCGCTGCAAATCTCTGAGATACTGCATGGCGTTTTCTCAAAAGCCATGTAGTTGACCATACTTTAATCTACTGTTTACCTTTTTATGTTAAGTACAGTTGCCATCTTTAGTTGGTGACAAAAGGTAAGTCATGGACATGTCATGACTACCATATCTTAGATAATACTTTATCTAAGATACCTTAACTATAGCATTGTAGTATATGCTTTAGTCGTAGGTTTCCAGCTGGTATCAAGTATAACCGGCTGTAGGATCTAGTATATATAGTTTCTCATTGTAACTCTTGTTTCATGCTTGTAAGTGTCTTGTAATCTTGAGTTGAGAAGTAATATATACAAGTACCTTGAAAATACTTCTGCTTGTTCCTTGATTACTTATTATATTATTATCAACTCTTGTTAAAGGCATTGCTTCATCTTGTTTGAGTGATTATTATAAGTGAGTTTGAGAGAATCACAAGTGTTAAGTGACAAAACCCGATCCTGCAATTGGTATCAGAGCTTTTTAGGCTCTTGATTGTGAGATCTTACCATCCTAATCAACCAGTTTTTCACTCCTCCTTATACCTCACTCAAAAATGGCCCTCATCAAATCTGAAGTTGAAATGGGAACGATGACCAAAGCTCCCATCATCGACCCTGAAAACTTCAGGTCTTGGAGCAGAAGAATGGAAGGCTTCATCAGATACCAGGATAGCAAGATGTGGCAGTCCATCGTTAATGGCCCGTATAAGCCAAAAGTTGCTGGTGGAAACGGTGCCATGATCGAGAAGGCCGTTGAAGACTACTCCGATGAAGACAGGAAGAAGCTTGACATAGACAGCAATGCTATGACTGTTCTTATGACTGCAATCCCAAACTCCATCATGGTGGGGTTTGAGCATTGTAAGTCAGCCAAAGAACTCTTTGATGCTCTTGCTCAAATGTACTCAAGCTCGAATGATTCAAAGAAGGACTCACTGAAGCAGCAGTTTGAGAACTTCACCTATGTTGCTGGAGAAACTTTTAGCCAGCAATATTTCAGGTATATGGATCTTATCTCTTCCCTTCAATCTGTGGGAATCACTCAAGAACTTAGAGACCTTACAGAAAGTTTATGAGTGCTCTACCCAATGAGTGGACATTCTACTGTGTCTCCATCAAGAGAACAGAGAATTTAAACACACTCACCATGACCGAACTCTATGGGATCCTTGATGGATACCGTTTGGAAATGGAAAGCAAGAAGGGTCACCAAGCAAGCAGACCCTTGAGCCTTCCTGCTAGCAACGCTTTAATGGTTGCTGAAGGCTCAGGTATCTCCCAGTCTCAGCAGTACCTGTCATACACCCAGCAGCCATCTTGTTCATCTGGGCCTTACATCACATTCCCTGAGACTCCAAGGTCTCATCAAGCTCAGCAAAGCTCCTTTCAGGAGGGCTGTGCGTTTGTCTCAGGGAGTGGACACTCCAATGATCATCAATTCTGCTTTGATGATCTTGAGTGCTTCAGTCCAGATGACATAGAGTATGTGGACATTGTCCAACAAATGGCTCTTCTAACCTACAGAGCGAAGAAGTTCTTTAAGAGAACTGGAAGGCAATTCCCTCAAAACCCAATCACCAGCAAGTTTGGGTTTGACAAAAGCAAGGCTAAATGTTACAACTGTAACCAGCTTGGCCATTTTGCAAGGGAATGCAAGGCTCCCAAGTCCAACGGGAACCTCACAGGCCTCCACACATCCTTCTACACCAAAGCCCAACGGAAAGTCAACTGAAACAGCAGCAATGGCTCAAGAAGTTGACTGGAGCTTCATGGTTCAAGATGTGACTCCTGCTCAAGCACTCATGGCAGGAACAGATGAAAATAAGGTATATGAACATCTCTGTACCCCTGCTTGTATTGCTAAGGTTAAATTGTACCAGGACTACAATATGGAAATTAAATCTGATATTGAGTCTTTAAATGTTTTAAAATCTGACTTTAAAAGGGCTGAATCTGACTACCAAAAGAAAATTGAGGAGTTAGAGAAAACTGTGTCCCTCTTAAAACATGAACACACCAACTACAAGACTCAAATCAAGGATTTAATATCCAAATTGACTGAGGCTCAAGCCCAGCTTGTCACGCTGAGGCTCAAGCCAGGAAGTATGCTATTTCCGAGCAAAACTTCCAAGCCATACTTGCATCATCCTCTCACTCCAAACTTTGTTATCAAAACAAAAGTGGGTTGGGAACCAATGAAATTGCTCCACCACACTCTTATGAGTCTGTAAGACAACCAAGGTGTGGTACTGAAGAGCAAGAGGTTCCATCTGTTGACCCACCTTGTCAAGAGTCAAAGAGTGATGCAACTATGGAGACCATGACCATCACAGGGAAGGAACAGGTAATTGTGCCCTCCCCAGCCAATGATGATCAAACCCTGACCACCAAAGCCAGAAGAAGCAGGGCTAAAGCAGCCAGAAAAACTGCCAAGAAGGTGGCTGAATCCAAACTGAAGATAGACCCAAAGCAAAAGGGTGTATTCATATCAGCAGGATTCCAGGTGGTTGGACCTTCTGATTCAGGAAAAGAGTACAGTACCAGTACTCCTATCCTACCAAAGGATCAGAAGTTAAAGGGAAAGGTTGCTGATGAGGAGAAAAAGAACAAGAAACAGCAACCCTCTCATTCCCAGAAAATTAACATTGCATGCATAATGTGTGGTCTGCAAAACCACATGGCTAAAGATTGTTACTACAATCCTGCTAGCACACATTATGCAAATAATGTTAAAAGAGAAGGAGTCAGGGAAGGTTTCACATTTGGACCATATCAAATGGTTCAAGTGATGAAAAAGGGAAAGCTTGTTTCCGAAGCAAGGCTTCTCTCGGAAGAAAACTCTTCTTCCGAAAGGAAAAAGGCTTCGGAAGTTAAAGCTGCAAAGACTCACAAAAGAGTCCCCTTGAAACCATCCCAGAAGAAGACTGCTTCGGAAGAAAAGGTGGTGAAGGTCTCTTCCGAAAAGAAAGAAGCTTCGGAAGAATGCCAAGCTACAAAAGCTTCATCAAGCTCATCTTCTATGATCAACCAAGGGATGGAATGGAAGATCAAGGAAGATGCTGTAGCCCAAACCTCTTCTTCAAAGACATCAATTGAACCCCCATGCATAAATTTTGGTTCAATCATGTCACTCTCATTGGAAGAACCCAAGACCAACAAGGCTTGGGTTTCCAATCAAAACTAATTATCTCACCTTATGTGCAGGGACATCCATATGACAAGAATAACAACATTTGGATTGTAGATAGTGGATGCTCCAGGCACATGACAGGGAACAGATCTCTCCTTCAACAATTTCAACATTATGATGGAGGTCCTGTCCAGTTTGGAGGTGAGGCCGGAGGATATATTTCTGGCAGAGGAAGTATATCCAATGGAAAGTTAAAGGTTGACAAAGTTAATTTTGTCAAACAGCTTGAACACAACCTGTTAAGTGTTTCTCAATTCTGTGATCAAAAGCATCAAATGCTTTTCACAGAACATGAGTGCATCATCCTCAAACCTGGGATGACAATTCCTCAGGAATTGGTGCTTCTTAGATCTCCCAGGAGAGGGGATATGTACAAGCTTGATATGAACAATGCTTCCCCAATGGGAGAAGTATCATGCTTTCTTTCCAAAGCTGATAGTGATGAGTCAACACTATGGCATAAACGAATGTGTCATGTCAATTTTAAGACAATGAATAAATTGGCTAAAAATAACTTGGTACATGGTTTGCCTAAAAAGGAATTTTTCTGCAAAGATAACTGTGTTGCTTGCCTGAAAGGGAAACAACACAGGTCTTCTCATAAATCCAAGTTGTTAACTCTATCACTACTCCATTACACTTATTGCACATGGATCTATTTGGTCCCACAAGTATAATGAGCATTGGAAGGAAATCATATTGCCTTGTGGTAGTTGATGATTTTACTAGATTTACATGGGTATTCTTTTTAAGAACTAAAGATGAAACTGCTGAAACTTTAAAATCTTTTATTCTTAAAATAGAAAATCAAGTTGATCACAAGGTTAAAATAATTAGAAGTGATCAAGGGACTGAGTTTAAGAACTTTGTTCTTGACTCATTTTGTAACTCAAAAGGGATTGCCAGACAATACAGTGCTCCTAGAACTCCTCAACAAAATGGTGTTGCTGAGAGGAGAAATAGGACACTTATTGAGGCTGCTCGGACTATGTTAGCTGATTCAAAGCTGCCTCTAACATTCTGGGCAGAGGCAGTCAGCACTGCATGCTATGTGCAGAACAGAGTTCTTGTAGTAAAGCCACATGGAAAGACCCCTTATGAGTTATGGAACAAGAGGCCACCGTTCATTGGCTTTCTAAGGTCCTTTGGCAGCAGGTGTACCATACTTAACACAAAAGACAATTTGGCAAAATTTGCTGAAAAGTCAGATGATGCTATCTTTGTTGGATATTCCTCCTATTCTAAAGCTTACAGGGTTTATAATATTAAAAACCAACAATTTGAGGAATCCTCCAACATTGTAGTTAATGAGCACACTCCTTGTGTTAGGGGGAATGGCCCTGATCATATCTTTGATTTAGAATTGTTTCCAAACTATTCTAAACCATCTTGTGAGAATGTTTCAGCTGGAACAGGTGCTCAAAGCAATTCTGATGAAGATCAACTGTTTGAGCTTCCCAGACCTGCTCCAAGTTCTCCAAGAGCTACAACAAATCAAGTTCCCACTATTGAAAGATCAGACAGCATAACCATTTCAAGAAATAGTGGAACTTCAACAAGGGATTCACCTGATGATCTTCAAGTCTCCTCAGGTGATCCTGCACAACACCAAGCTGATGGAAGCAGCATTTTGAAGGAACAGGCAACTGTTAATGATGCTTCACAGCAAAGAAATGATGATGTTTCTCTTTCATTCAATCAGTCCTCATTGAATGAGATTGAAACAACAGCTGGACCAAGTATTCAAGCCCCTGAGCAAAATATGTCCAACTTAGACTCAGAATTCACAATACTCATCCAGCTGAAAACATCATAGGGGAAGTCTCTGAGGGTGTGAGAACAAGGGGACAAACTCATAATGGGAATGTCTGCTTGTACTCATGCTTCTTATCCCAAATGGAACCCAAGAAGGTGGAAGATGCCTTGAAAGATAGTAGCTGGGTTGAATCAATGCAAGAGGAGCTGCTTCAATTCAAAAGACAAAAGGTTTGGAACCTATGTCCGCTACCATCTGGTCAAGTACCTATAGGCACCAAATGGGTATTCAGAAACAAAAGAGATGACAGAGGCTTGATTATCAAGAACAAGGCAAGACTGGTGGTTCAAGGATACACTCAAGAGGAAGGAATTGATTATACTGATGTCTTTGCACCTGTTGCAAGACTTGAGGCAGTTAGGATCTTCCTTGCTTATGCTGCATCCAAGAATTTCACTGTCTACCAGCTTGATGTCAAGTGTGCCTTTCTATATGGGGATATAGATAGGGAAGTCTACGTATGCCAGCCTCCAGGATTTGAAGACCCACAGCACCCAAACTATGTGTGCAAGTTGGATAAAGCTCTATATGGGCTGCACCAAGCACCTAGGCTGTGGTATGAGACATTGTCTCAATTTCTCCTGAAGAATGGTTATACTAGAGGTACCATTGATAAGACTCTCTTCATTAGAAAGTCTGGGAAAGACATTTTGCTAGTTCAAGTCTATGTTGATGACATCATATTTGGTTCCTCAAATGACCAAATGTGCAAAGACTTTGAGAGCATTATGAAGAAGAAGTTCGAGATGAGTTCTATGGGAAAAATGGACTTTTTCCTTGGAATTCAGGTAAAGCAACTGAAGGAAGGGTTCTTCATCAATCAATCTAAGTATGTCAATGATATCTTAGAGAGATTTGATATGAAGGATTGTAAAGCAGCAAAGACACCCATACCCAGAAACCATGATTTATGCCCTGATTCTGAGGGGGAGGATACTGATCAACATCAGTATAGAGCAATCATTGGTTCTCTGATGTATCTCACAGCAAGTAGACCTGATATCATGTTTGCAACTTGCATCTGTGCAAGATATCAGGCTGCTCCAAAGGTGTCTCACCTAATTGCTGTCAAGAGAATCCTCAGATACCTCAAAGGAGCACCTAAGTTAGGTCTCTGGTATCCAAGAAATAGTGATTTTAATCTCTATGGTTACTCTGATAGTGATTATGGTGGCTGCAACATCAACAAGAAATCAACATCAGGTGGATGTCAATTTCTTGGTGGAAGGATCATCTCATGGCAATGCAAAAAGCAATCCTGTGTCTCTACATCAACTGCTGAAGCTGAATACATTGCTGCTGCAAGTTGCTGTGCTCAGCTGCTGTGGATTCAAAACCAGATGATTGACTATGGATTCAACTTCATGAGCACTCCTATCCACATTGACAACAACAGTGCTATATCCATCACTGAAAATCCAGTGAAGCACTCTAAGACAAAGCACATTGATATCAGGTATCATTTCATTAGAGATATTCATGAGAAAAATCTTATAAAACTAATCAAAGTTGATTCAAATGAACAATATGCTGATTTGTTCACCAAAGCATTTGATGAACAGAGATTTAAATATCTCATTACAGCTATTGGGATGATAAACATTGATTAGTTAATCTCAATTGAAAACCTTTTAATGTGTAAAGTCTTATGTCAAAACAATCTAAGCCCTGTTACAAAAGATCTTTTCTTAAATTTATCTAAGTATAAGTTCTTCCGAAGAGAAATTAGCCCTCGGAAGATATCTAGCATAACTTCCGAAGCAAATTTCTCATAGGATAATTTTCTTCTCGGAAGAGTGTTAAGTCTCGGAAGAAGCGATTGAGTTCACCTCAGATCTACTTCCGAAGCACTTAATACACTCCATCTGAAAGCAACATGTACTCTCGGAAGTAAGCAATTTACCTTCGGAAGTACATTTGCCTTCGGAAGAACATTACCTTCGGAAATACTTTATACTCGGAAGAAAGATTTTACTGTGTAACGGAAATCTTTTGGGCCCCACACTGTAAAAAGTAAAGATTTTGTTAATGATGTCGGATTATTTAAATGGTCTAACCTTACCGCCCTTGTCACATCATCCACTGAACCCTCACATCATCTTATCCAAACCACCCTTTAAACCGCCATTTCACCCATTTAAATACTTCCGGTTAATCACTTACACTCTTTTTACCAAATTCACTGCCCTAAAAGCTTTCTTCTTCTCCAATTTACCTTACTCAGAACTATTCTACTGCTATCTTTCTCAAATGGCCTTAAACCCTCAGCACAACCAGGTCGCACTCCTTGACTCTTCAAGGGATGATGACTTCTCTGATATCATTTCTTTCTTAGCCCAATCTTCATACTACACTGCCTTGACCGTAAACCCTACCATCTACTCCAACCAAATGTCCGAATTTTGGGCAAATGGTCGGATTGAAACCCTAAACGGGGTTCGTGCTATTAGGTCAAGTGTTTGTGGCCAAGAGTTGGTCATCACTGAACAGATCATCAGGGAGCATCTTGAGCTCCATGATGAAGGCGCACCGACGGAATTCCCCAAATCTGAGTTAGATAGTCTTATCTCCAAATGGGATACGGTGGAGATGTAAGCAGGTCAACGGTCTACAAATTCAACTTCTCCTACAAGTGGAAGTTCCTGCTGCATGTGGTTCTTCACTGTCTATCTAACAAATCCGGGGGATGGGATCAAATCCCTTATGAACTCGGGTGCTTAGTTCACGGGTTGGTACAAAGCCTCCGCTTCAACTATTCAAGGTTTGTGCTGACTAACCTTATGGGAAATCTGCAAAGGGACACATTCTTTATGTATCCCAGATTTCTCCAGCACATAATCAACTGCGAGCTAGATCAGGGTAAGCTTGTCTGTGCAGCTGCTCTGTCTGCTCCCCAAATGAGGCCGACCATCTTCAAGGTCTTGAAGAGAGTGTCTACCAACTACACTGGAAGGGATACCGCACTACTTCCAGGTATGATTGAGCCAACGGCTCCTGGTGACATCCCTGTTCACCCCACAGGTGATGAACCCACACCAGCAACTACCCTCACCATTCCAAATCTACCTTCTCCTCCCATCACTGTCACCTACCAGAGACGTACCAAACGAACCCTTGTTCAATCTACTCTGATTGAACAAGCCCCTCCTCTTCAAACCAAAAAGGCTAGAGTGGAACAAGGGGCTCCCACTCAGCCAGAGGTCCACCAATCCTTCACTATTGACCTCAATATGGGTCTTGAGTCTCCTCAGTCTCAGACCCATGAGCCCAAAACCCCAGCTGATAGCCCTCAGGGTGAGTCTCTATACTCCCCTGAGCAGCCACAAAGGGACAGCTCAATGCCTTTTGACATTGATCAAAGTCCCGGGTCCTTAGGTCTTCATTCCTTTTCTTTCACTGACCTATTGACCGGAGCTGGTGAAGAGACTATGTCTCTCAAAGGCGATGAAGTTGATCCACTACACCCTCTTAAGGATCAACAGAGCCTAGAGAAACCTCTTGTCTCTAGCCCACACCAGCAAAGCCCTACTGAGGTGAGTCCCACTGATGTGGAGGGGACTCATGTAGATTCAGCTGCCACTACTGAAGGAGCCTCAATGGATCCTCAGGACAGTGGTAACGACAGTCAGACTGAATCTACGGCAACCATGCCCTTTGATGCCTCTGAAAGAGACATCATTGTGCAAGGGAAACCAGGGTGCCAAGAAACCACATCTGGTGGTGAGGATGAACATACCAGGTATGTTACCTCATCTCCCCGTGATTCTTCAAAAGAAGATGAGGGAAGTATGCAACTCACCATTAGAGACCTACTTTCTAAAGTCTCAAACCTTGAATCAAAGGTTAAGACTTTAGAGGATAGGTCTGCCACTCAGCAACTTGAGATTGAAAGTCTCAAGGCCAAACTAGCTGAGACACAGATTGAGAGATCTGTTAGGCATGTACCAGTTCAGGTCTCCTTGACCTCTTCCTCTAGCTCATCTACCTCTCAAGATGATGCTACCAAAAAGGGGGAGAATGTTGAGAGACAAAGCCAAAGACAGGATACCATCAGTCAAGCTCTTACTTCTTTGAGCTCAAGACAACAAGCTGCCATCTTCCCTGAGCCTCCTCCAGTTGTCTTTCAAGTGGATCAAAGGATGCTTCAGGATCTAAATAGGTTCTTCAACAAGTTCCTTTTAGAGTCCCTGATAGAACAGCCCAGTCCAGATATGTCTGTGATTTACTTTGGAGCTCAAGAGCTTCAGAGGTTGAATGCACCTCCTACCACTGTTGAGGAAGTTGGTCAACCTAAGGCCCAAGTGGAACCTGAGATTGATTTCGAAGGGGAAACTAGGACTGATGGCCCAGCAACTGAAACAGTTGGGACAGAAGGTGTGTTTTCACAGACTTCCGAAGCACAATTCAAAGCCTCGGAAGAACAAGCACAAACTTCCGAAGCTGAGATTGCTGCTGCGGAAGGACTATTTTCTCTTTCCGATGATCTAATAGTCACAGATGCAATTCTGGAACTTGCATCTGAGGTTAATAGGGAGGACTTTCTCAGCCAACCATTAGCTATAACATCTGCATTGACCCCAGCTCCTACCTCTACCACCCAACCTGGATCTTCTATCCAAGAACCACCAAAGTCTAGCACTTCCGAAGACATAAAAGGCAAGAGGAAGATGACTTCGGAAGAGCTTCAGGAAGAAGAAAGGTTGGAGAAGCTCAGAAGGAAAGGTAGACTACCAACTGGGAAACTGTTAGCTGCAAGTACCAAAGCAGCTGCAGCCAACCAGGAGGCAGTCAACAATCGAAGAAGGGTGGAGGTAATAGATAGACTTGTCAGTCTAGGGGCTGCTTCGGAAGATGTACTCCTGCTACCATTAGAGGAGCTGATAGAGCTTGAAAAGGCAACCTTGCTGCAAAGACAGCAAAAAGAAGAGGCTGCAAGGTTGGCCTTGGAAGAAGAAAGGCTGAGAAAAGAAAGGGAAGCTGATCTGCAGCTCAGGAGAGAAAGGATCACTTTCCTACTCTCCAGAGGATTCTCTCAAGAGGAGTTGTCTCCACACAATAGTGATACGATCTTATGGCTCTTCAACAAAGAGCAAGATCAAATGGAGAAGGAGAGAAAGAGAGCTGCAAGGGAGAAGCTGGTGGAGAAGAGGAAGAAAGAAGAAGAGGCTGGACTGTCTGCCGCCAAGAAGATAGGTGAGAAAGCTTGGATGAAGAATTATCTTAAAGCTCATGGCTTCTCTGGCAGGCAGGTGGGTCCAATGTCTGAGAAGACTCTCCAACGACATGTCAGTGACATCAAGGCTGACATTCGTGCGGGGAGAAGAAAAGAGATGTATAGAAGGGGACAGGGGATGACCTTCAAAGCAACCTCTCAACCCAAAATCCAAACCCAACCTCAACCTGAACCTATACCCTTTCCCTTCCCAATCAAAAATGAACCTGAACCTTTCACCCCTGAACCTACACCATCACACCTACCAACCTCTTCACCTCAACCACCTAAACTACCCATCATCCAACCCAAAACCTTAGCCAGAACCCAAACTCCTAAACTACCCAACAACCAATCAAACCATCCCCTCAGCCTTCCAAACATCTCTCTATGGAGGAATTCAAGGCGATCAAAACTAAGCTCATCAACTGCACAACTCTGAGCGACATCTCCTGTGAGGAGGATTCAGTCAACCTGACTTATGTTGATGGATCCTCAAGTTCCCTCACAAGAGATGAGTTTCTTGATCTGCCAGAGGAACTTTGGACCAAGCTGCAAAACTCCTTGGCCTCAATTCAGATACATTGAATGAGGAAGAAAAGAAGTTGAGGAGAAAGCTGGTGACTCTGCTGGATACAAAGAAAGGAGATAGGGTACCAAGACAACCTCTTGTACCCAGAAAGAAGATAGTCCAGTGGAGGTTCGAAGACTCTTCTCACAACTTTGTTGTTGAGAGAGAGAATGGTGAGATTAACAGGCTGAATGCCTCATCTCTGCTACACTTAAGCAGATTTGATATTGCTGAGTTAGCAGAGAAACCATTCTCCAACCCTTCAAACTCCGATGTAGCTGCCCACATCAGAAATCATCTAGGGAGCCTTCATATGGCCGAGCTTACTGCCAGAAGCAAGGTCGAAGAGGAGTTAAAACTGAGAGAGGAGGAGGAAAGGAAAGGATCAGCAACCAAAGGCAAAGCCTTTCTTCAAATGGTTGAAGGTCCTGAACTTGAGTCCATAGTTAGATGGGAGTATGACTACAACTCCCATCAACTAACTCTCTTCAGGGGGTCACAACAAAGGGTACACGTCATTCAAAGTGATAGACTGGATCTCCTATCCACGAATGACTTGTACAAGCTTCTCAGCACTACTTCCGGGAAGAACAGAGAGACAGACAAATATCTTTTGTCCCTGGTGCTGAAAGTTTTGAGAAGCAGAAATAAGTGAAGTTTTGGTAGCATCAGCCTAGGGGGAGTTTGTTGGATCTAGAGAGGCTATTGCAACCAAAACTATGTCACTTAAAAGATTTTGAGTACAACATAAAAAGGACTTCCGAAGCCAAGTGTGAAACTTCCGAAGGAAGAAGGAGCTCTTCCGAAGTCTAAGTGTAAAATGAACTTCCGAAGGAAAAATCCAACTTCCGAAGATAAAGAAGCTACTTCCGAAGATCAAGACTTAAAGACAAAGTTCTGAAGTCAACTTCCGAAGTATAAAGAAGTCCTCAAAGCCTCGGAAGCATAGAAGCATCTTCCGAAGTATAAGTGGCTTCGGAAGAACTTGTTCTTCCGAAGCCAGTTAACCTTCGGAAGACACTTCTATTATCCAGTAGACATAAGTATGGTCTGTCTGACACTCCGCTGCAAATCTCTGATATACTGCATGGCATTTTCTCAAAAGCCATGTAGTTGACCATACTTTAATCTACTGTTTATCTTTTTATGTTAAGTACAGTTGCCATCTTTAGTTGGTGACAAAAGGTAAGTCATGGACATGTCATGACTACCATATCTTAGATAATACTTTATCTAAGATACCTTAATTATAGCATTGTAGTATATGCTTTAGTCGTAGGTTTCCAGCTGGTATCAAGTATAACCGGCTGTAGGATCTAGTATATATAGTTTCTCATTGTAACTCTTGTTTCATGCTTGTAAGTGTCTTATAATCTTGAGTTGAGAAGTAATATATACAAGTACCTTGAAAATACTTCTGTTTGTTCCTTGATTACTTATTATATTATTATCAACTCTTGTTAAAGGCATTGCTTCATCTTATTTGAGTGTTATTATAAGTGAGTTTGAGAGAATCACAAGTGTTAAGTGACAAAACCCGATCCTGCACATTCAATTACATGTATAATTACAACTGATGTGAAAAAGGTACAAGAATATTAAAAAAAATGAAAGTTCTTGGTTGGCGATCGTGTTAAACATGGTCTTGTATAATAATTTCCGAGTCTCTCAAGAAAACTTGTTTGTTTCTCAGCATAGAACAGCTTAAACAGTTGCTACTGTCAGGAACTCTGGATTGACCCAAGAATCTCAAAGAATTTCTCATGTAAGAACAAAATCTCACATATAGTCATTAGATATTTGAATCTTTGGTCTCATGTTAATTATATTAACATGCATGAATAATAACCCATACGCAATATGATGTAACATATCATATTAGTGTAAGTAATTATTAATTAAAAAACCTAGTGATCATGTATCTAATGACAATTTGAACAATTTGTGACTGATATAATCGTATAAGTAAACCCATCTAAGCAAATTATTATTTTCGTGAGGAAAATTGAATTTTAATAATCCAAACTATCATTTATTGGCTGGTAATAATCCATACTATCAGTTTGACTAATAATAATCTTAATTTTTTTTTGTTGTCAAGAGCAATACTATTAACATAATTATTCATTTGTTTACAATTAATTTCCACTTGATTTTGCTCACGAAGGTGATCGGGAATGAAATAGGAAAATGCATAATGAAATGAAATGAAAAACGAGTGAAAATTAAGGTAAATCAATAAAAATTATGATATTATTATTGTTATTGTTAACAAAATTAATAGTTGAAATTATTACTGGCCAATTTGATAGTACAGATTATTATTGACTAATAAATTATAGTTTGGATTATTAAAATCCAATTTATTTTTTTGTAATATGCTCTAAATTGTTTTATTTATTGACTAGGTTAGTCCCCGTGTAATACACGGATTTAACAAATAAAATATTAATAATTATTAATAAAAATTTATGCATTATAAAATCATGCTTGAAGATAAAATATGATTATAAGTACGTATAAATAGCTAACTTAAGTAAATAAACATTAATGTATTTTTCTTAAACTTTTATTTTATAAAAAAATTGTAATTTTTAAATATATTGTTTTAAGAAAAATGATTTTTATAAAAAATTGTTGTATTCTGTACTTTATAAAATTTTTGTTTTTAAAAAGTGTGTTTTTAATAAAAATAGGTTTTTAATTTATTAAATTATATATTTTTAAATTTGAAAATGGTATGAGTAATATTATTAGTATTCAATATTATTATTAATAATATAGAGAAATGAGAAAGTAAGTATAATGAGATTTACAATTGTTTCACGCTTATTTTAGTTTTCTTATAGATAGATAGATAGATAGGCTAAACACTCATTACATAAATGAATTAAATGTTAATGTAAAATATATATGTAAAATAAACATGTATAGTTATAGTATAATATTTTAATATAAAATATAATTAAAACTATATATACGTAATAGTTCAAGAAATAAAACAATTATACCATTTTTTAACTCTCTTATGTAAATAGTTTCATTTTAAAACATTCATTTTAAGATTTTTAATTAAAAAAATTTATATAAAAAACCTGTTTTTTAAAAAACATGATTTGTAATTATTCCGGTTGTTTTAATAAGGCTGTTTTAAAATATTTCACCTATTTATAATTTTTTAAAAAAACAAAACGATTTAAATTATTTTGTTTAAAAAATATTTAATGTTTTAGAAAATTTCATATTATATAAAACTTTAGTTTTTTTGTTATTTAGATTTTAATTAAAAGATGTTATTTTTTTAATTTTCTTCATAAAATCTATTTTAAAAAAAATAGTTTGATTTAAAAAAATAGATAAGAGAGAAAAACATAACAATTAATAAAATTTATTTTTAATAAGAGAGAGAAATTTATATGAGTATTTAAATTACTATAATACTCTTTTAGATGGAAGATTGATGTGTGGATGTCCAAAAAACAAATGACAAAGAGAATTACAAATGTCAAAAAAAACCTTACTTTATTAGATGTTATAGATTATGGTCTTTAGCAAAAGACAAATAAATATGTACACCGATAGCCATTTGTTTTCTATGTGAACTTCTAGAAGAGCAAGTGAAGTGGGAACACATGCAATGATAAGACAACGTTAGGGGAAGGTATAGTTCTCAATCATAGATGTTAATGTGCATTGTGTGTGCTCTTCACGCCCACATCTTTGTATCGAACCTAAATATTGACGTCTCAAAACAGTTAAGTTCTTTTATCGTTTTCTTTTCAAATGTCGGATCTATTTATGTATTTATTTTTTCAAGCCAGAGGGTAGAGGTATCTTTAAGAGTGGTCTATTTATTTTATGCGATAATGATAAGGTGCTCTTATTCACAGCGGGTCCTGAAGAGGGGCGGGCTAGATGCACCCATCCAGGGCATACTTGCTCAAAGGGTATAAAAATTTTAAACTTTTGTTTTTAAATTTTTTTATTATATATTTATGTTTTTTCGGGTAATTTTGTAAAATAGTAACCAACTTTCAAAAGTGTTTCAATTAGGTAACTAAAGTTTTAAAAGTGTTTCAATTAGGTCACTCAGTTTTTATATTATAAATTAAAAGTCTTAACATGTTTTTTAGCATGTTATACTTTTGGTTTCAATTAAAAAATATTTTTCATATATTTTGATGCTGATATGGAACGTTGACGTAAATTTTAATTACTTTTTTTATTTTTTTTATAACTAACATGGTTTTTTTTTAATATAATTTTATATATTGAAAATTCTGACCCTCACGTCTTCTCCACCGTTACTTTCTTGACATAAGAAAATTTAATGATGACTCGATTTGATCCGGTCCAATTTGAGAAAAATATGCATGAGTAACTAAATTAGAACAATTTTGAAACTCGGTTACTATTCTGTGAGATTTTCTCTTTTTCTTAAACAGTTATAACCCATTTAACCCAATTATCTTTAACCTAAATACAATTATAGGAGTCTGTTTTCATTAAATAAACTTATTAGTTATGGCTTACTTTTATCAACCCAACTAAAAAAAATTAGTTTATATAACAAAGTTAGGGCCAAAGGCCTTTTTTCCAGCCCACCCAGAGCTTTAAAATCCTCAGGATCAGCTCTGTTCTCATCTTGTCTTTCCTAGACTTTACTAGATGATCATTGTAGTGTATGTTTGTGTTGTATAATAAATCTGATTTAAGAATTGTTAGAATGTTAAAAGTTTTAAAAAAACCTAGCCCTTTTCAAATTGTAACTTTTGATGGTTTAGAGGTGTTCATCATTAGCATGTATCGCTCAACTAACTACAATTAACTTTTTGGTTTCACATCTTTTCTAATGGAGCTCGACTGACACCCGTATAGATATTATTAAATTTGTTCAATAGCTTAATCTAGTTATTACTCAAAGCACATCTCTAATTAAAATTAATAACTCAATGTATACAAATCTCTCTAGATAACCCAATATAAACATATAAAACAAATGAAATTTGGATCAAATTTGAACTCTTATTTTTATGATTAAACGTACTTTATCAAATTTGATATATATAATATAAATTAAGTTAGATACATATTTATGTATATAATTTTATCAATGTCTTTAATAAAATAGTGCCCTATGTAAGGGATCGATGGATATAGACATTTGTGGGCGGTGCATGCATTTGTTGAAGTGATGTAATAAATAAAAAAAATTAGAAATGGAGATCACTTTCATTTAGGCTATTTGTAGATGTAGTTTTCCTACCACTATTCGTGGCATATGTTTTTTAGGACTCAAACATGTTATAAAAAACAAGACATAGGTAATTTTATTAAGTAATTAACGGGTCCTAATTTTGTTTAGGGCTGTAAACGAGCCGAGCCGAGCCAGGATGGGTTCGCGCTCGAGCTCGAAGCTTATCGAGCCGAGCCGAGCCGGCTTGAAAATTTTAATGAGCTCAAAACACCGGCTCGAGTTCGGCTCGTGAAAAGCTCTAGCCAGCTCGTGGCTCGTTCGAGCCGGCTCGATTAAATTATTTTTAAAAAAATTTTCACATTAATTTATATGAAAACACAAAAAATATATATTAGGGCTTTTACTTTTTGTTGGGTACTCCGTACTTATGGGAACAAATATCATTATTTGAATATAAATAATTTACTATCAAGTTATATATTTTTCAAACAAAATACTTAATGTTTCTAAAAATAATCTATTTTTATTTTTAAGAAAACTTTTTTAAAATCCTAATATAAAAATAATAATCATAATAGCAGTAGTAGTAGTAGTAGTAATAATAATAATAATAATAATAATAATAATAATAATAATAATAATAATAATAATAATAATAATAATAATAATAATAATAATAATTATTATTATTATTATTATTATTATTATTATTATTATTATTATTATTATTATTATTATTATTATTATTATACTATATATATATATATATATATATATATACACACACACACATACATACATACATATATTATATGCACCAAGTCAAGATCCGAGTCAACGAACCGAGCCACGAGCCGAGCTCGAACCGAGCTAACCCTGGCTCGAGTTCGGATCGTTTAGAATTCGAGCCGAGCCGAGCCGGCTCGTTTAGATTTTAGTTTTTTTCGAGCCGAGCTTTTTTCGAGCGAACTTCGAGCCATGAACTTTTTGTACAGCGCTAATTTTGTTGGACTAGTCTTGTCAAAGTACAATAGTTGGAGGGGTCAATTATCAATTTTATCAATTAGTATGTGTGTTTGAATTAATAAGCCAGAGTAGCAAAACAATTAGAATTTGAGTTTGAATAGGGTTAGGTTTGGTTGTTACTTCTGTCCTGGAGTCAAAATAATTTTTTATTGTAAACTAGCATATAACCTCTCGCGTTGTAACGGGAGGCGTAAAACCTTGTCAAGTAGCACTAATGGCACCAACATTAAAAAAACTTGTATTAAAAAAGAAATAAAAATGAAAAAAATTAGATCGAACAAATAGTAGACGTAAAAACTTTGAACCATGCTAGCGAAACATAAAACATATAAAAAACCAGTAAGTTGATCTAGGACCAGCGCGTTACGACAAGACCGTTAGACGGATAAAAAAATCAACGTAAAAACGTTAAACCATGAACGCACGCTACGACGTGTTAACTTGTTGAAAGTAGAAACTTATTGGGACTAAATAATAAAAGATATAAATGTATTGTGTTAAAATATAAATATTAAAGATTAAAAAAGAAGAATGGATACAACCTATTAAAACACATACTATAACTCATAATGCATACAAAAGTTGATAATATATGTATATATAATAGGAGATACGTTTTCTTTTTTGTTGTATCGGGTATTCTTCGATCAATAAAAGAGTCAAATTGTTAATCAAGTGTACTATTTTACAATTTAGTTTAAAAACCTAGAATATCGATTTAACACTACTTCAATGAATTTTTATTACGATCATTTTAATTTTCTCATTACCCTTTTGTTTACCACTTCTCTTTATTCATTCTTAAAGTTTTATTACTATCATTTAGAGATATTTGGCAGCTTCTTAATCAGCTTCTTAATGGTTCAGATGTCTGAATGGTTCAGCACTTAATGGTTCAGACTGTTTGTTTCGCGAGCAAATGTCTGAATGATTCAGTCATTTGCCTCTGAATGGTTAAGCATTATACTAGTGCTGAATGGTTAAGAGATCTAATGCTGAATGGTTAAGACCTCTAGTCTGAATTGGTAAGATATTTGCATTTGAATCGTTAAACGATATACTAGCTCTTAATGGTTCAGACCTCTTAATGATTCAGCACTTAATGGTTCAGACCTCTTAATGGTTCAGCACTTAATCATTCAGAAGTTGCCAAAAAGCCCCTTACTTTTACTTATTCTTTTTCTTCAACCAATAAATAAGTTTGTTTTATGTTTTTTTTAGTTTTTAAATTTTTATTACTAACTGTTTAATATTTAATTTAATATTTTTTTAAAGGGGTTTGTTATAAATCACAATGCATTTTGTTTTAAATATAAAAGTAACAAGCTTTATTGATTATAACTGATGGTGAAGTGGTTACCTATAATAGAATATCGACTGTAAAATTTAACACACAAAGTTTAACTCTTTCAATGTGATTTTGTTGAGACATTCAAACAAAACTATGTAAACTCTGTGTAAAATTTACACAACAAACCTCTCAAGTGATACAAAAACCATATCACACGTGCCTAATTCTATGAACCAGCAACAAGACCCTCACGAGCCACACCGGTCACCCGAAGGACCGCTTGTGCACTTAACTTTGACAGGTTCGATTCACAAAACCGCTCCCACGAATGCACCGATGGTTCCTCAGATGGCGCGTGTGGTTCTAGGGCCAAAGCAGGGGACTTTTCATACGCGGTTTGCAGCTCCAACAGGAGTGCACGAGCAGCCTCGCGTGACTCGGGCAACTGGTCACTCAACTGGGATGCAGCTATTTGGGTCAACTTGTCGATCCCGAATGCTTTGATTTCATCCACACCCTGATCAAATTCAATCAAGAAAGAAAGATATTATTATCAAGTGATGAACACCAATGTAACAGATACTGCAACAGTTGATTCAAATTTTAGCAAGAATTGATCAAGAAATGATCAAGAAACAGCATTGATAGTGCATATTATTACCAGTTGTCGGACGCTACGAGAAAAGCACATTGACGCCTTTGCCCTGATTCGGGGATTGCGGTTTTTGAGATATGGTTGCAACTTTGGCAGCAATAGACCCGCGGAGACCCATGTTGTTAAAGCTACTAACGCCTTTTCAGCAGCATCGCAGACAAACCGTTTGTCTTGTGAGGATTTGAGAAGAAGTTGTACAAACTGAAACCAAATACAATCACCAAAACAACATTCAAATTCAAACTCAAACTCAAACGACTTCAAGAAAGATCAAACTCTGTGCAGAAGCAATGAAAATCATCAAAACGATTACCAGAGGATCCAAGAAATCGATAATGTGATCACCAAACGCTTTGAAAATGTCGGCAGAAGTCATAATTCCAGTTTTACAAACAGCACTTCTTGGATTCTTGAGGGATTTCACAAGCAGAGAGATTACTGTGCCCCTGTTCATTGAAATATCGTCGCGATTAGCAACTATATAAATCAAAGAAAGAAAACTACAGATGAAAATCAACAACACTCACAGTATATCTTCCAATGCTTCCTTGTGGTATATCGACAATCGCCTCACGTTGTTGAGCGACTCACACAACAAGACCCAGTCTTTTGATTCCAACCCAGGTATCAGCATCTAAAGATTGTATCAGAAATCTATCATAAACATGTGAATACTAAAACACTAACTACAGATTGACGATTAATAGAACTAATATACCTTTAGACTCTTATCAACGTCTTCTAGATCATTCAAATTCTCCGATTCAATGTATTCTACTTCAGCAATCGTTACATCCACTTCACGATTTACAGTCTCGTCTACATAAGTAGGTGGTTGGACCGTTGATTCGATGTTTTTTCTTTGGGAATGCTCGTTATATGGTTTAGCAAAGATGCTGTTACTTGAGGTCTCACTAATGTTATCAGATTTAGACAACAAATGATCTCTCATCATAGTTTCTGACATCATTGTATAGCTGAAATGAATCGAAAAATCAACCATGATTAACATCTATAACAGTAAAACATGTTAAGTTAACATCAATGATCAAACAATAACACAATATACAACTGTCCATAGATTATCATCTAATCACAACTAAAACGCATCAATCAACCGAAAAACAACAGATCAGCGAATCTTCACCGAATCATAACCATAGTAGCAACTGTATATCCAATTCAAAACAAAAACTCACAAGCTCCTTAACCCAAACATTAGAATAACATTTCAAAGAGCACCAAAGTTGTCAGGCATACCCGGGCTTGACTTAACTCTCGCTTTCCACAGATGGTTTCACGATCTGATATACGCAGTTTTACCCTACACTATGTGCAGATACTGTTTTCCACGTCTTAAACCCACGAGCTGAAGGTCACAAGACAACAACCTTACTAATTGCTCTAAGATCGCCCCTCTAAGAACATAAATGTTGTAAAAGACTCATAAGTCATAACAATGGCAACTCAAATTAAAATTAAAACTACCAATTCACCTTCAGGAAACCCTAGAATGCTGATCCATACATTCAAAATTACTTCAATTATCAAAGTGTTAGCACAAAAACAAAAAAACAATAGCAAAAACCTCAAATCAGACGAGATCAACCAACCTTCAACCTGTTAGATCCAAAATAAATATAAAAAAAAACAACAACTATATAAATCCTGTAGATAGTCACAGGTAAAGACAACCATATGACCGCTTTATAGATTTGAAATCTCAAACCTGTATATAATAATATTATGTGCAATAATTTTATACACATGTATGATGTACCCCATCCCTTAATATAAAAATATTGTACCTGAGTGAAGAAATGTGATGTGTTAATAGTTAAATGATGAAGTGATGAATGAAAATGGTTGTAGTTGTTGTTGTGTGGAATTTGTGTGGAGATAATTAGGGTTTTAGAAAGGGGTTTTGTAAGAAAGAAGAAGAAGTGAGATGGGTTTTTTTTTGCAGGCCGACGCCGGCAGGTGGTTGGTGGTTTAATGAGTCGCCGGCGATGAGTGGAAGGGGGGGGGAAGGGGGGGGGGGAATGGGTACAAGGGTTTTGAATTTTGATCGTAATTAGTATTAAGCCCCCGCGTTGCGGCGGGGGCGTAAAACCGTGCTAAGTAGCACCAATGGTACACTACCGTCAGCGATCACCAATACCCAAAAACTCATATCGAAAAGGAAATAAAAAATAAAAAAATAATTTGAACGAAAAATAGACGTAAAAATATTGAACCACACATGCGAAACATAAAATATATAAAACAATAAGTAAGTTGACCTATGTACAGCGCGTTGTAACAGGGTCATTAAACGGGGAAAAAATAAGCATACAAATGTCAAACCACACACATAAGTTGGTCCGTGTTAACTCGCAAAATTCAGACTGAAACGTAAAACACAAAATTTATAAATATAAAAAGTATAGGTGACCAAATTTAAAAGTAAAAATTGTTGGGACTAAATTGTCAAATATGTAAAATTAGTGGGTTAAAACGGAAAAGTTAAAAATTAATATAAAAAAGAAAAAGATGGGTACAACCCATTTAAGCATGTTGTACCACCCATGATGCACGCAAAACTTGCAAATTAGTATTATATAAATGTGACGTCGTTCTCACTTTTGGAAAAAGAAATAATAATTTTTGAACGTCTCATAGTGTACTGGCTCATCTGATAATATCTATTACTCGAGTATATAACTCGAGATTATAATCAGGAGAAAACTTACCATATGTAATAAAAGAATTTTATGGCAAAACCTGAAAGTCTGAAACCTTTTTATTATCACAGATAAAACTTGAACTTTAAATCTTTTATTAAATAAAATTTTGAGATAACTCATCTTAATTACTTGATCTTATAGATAGTAGTTGAGTTGTGTTTGTCCGGTAAACTTTTATTACAAAATTATAAATGAAATGAAACTATAAACTTCCATTAGAAAGGTTACAAAACTAATTTTAGATCATTAACATGAAATAGGACGGTGGTGTGTGTTAGGTTGCGTTTTTGGATTGAATCGGGATTGTCTTTGGGTGACACGTTTTTTCTTTTTGTTTTTTTTTTCTTTTTGTTTGTTGTCATTAGTGATCTCATTGTAATAAAATCAAGTAATAGAATAGAAAAAAGTTGGATAGGTGATATTTTAATTAACTTTTTATATTATAAGGTTATATAGACATATAGTCATGGCCTCCGATAGCTCCTTTAACAATCCGAGTAACTTTTCAATTCAATAGGTAGGCATCAGGTTGAATAACCCGATTTACTACAAATTTTACGGCACCACGTGATAGGGGGTGATGTAATCGTTTTGAACTTACAAATTATGGCTTATTTTTAACTTTTCATCGTTTTTTCTTTCCTATACATGTTCATAGAACATACATATCCATTTTGTCACCGTCAGCTTGTTTGTTTCATAATATTAAACATCATTTTTAATATTACAATTAGAATTTAGGATGTAAATTTTATCATGTTTTCTCTTTTCAATAATGTGTTATCAAACATCATTATTGAATTTAGAAATTAAGATGTGATTCTCACTTTTTCTTTACTAAATAAATAGAGGATGATTATTCGTGCTCATCAGCGGGCCGATTTTGCATAAAAATAACAACGTAGCAAGGGTTTATCTGGAATTTTAAAAAATGATGTCATGTTGATATGAAAATAAGCGTACACAAACACGAAAATGATTTTAAAATAATCAATCACAATCCACTTTAAAACCCCATATAGGCATCGACTTAAGAATTAAAAAAATATAAAATAATTTATAACTTAAAAAATTAATTAAAAAATAACTTAAACTTTAAAAAATCATTAATAAACAAAATAGGTATTATTCTTTATATATTTTAATATGTATTACAATATATATAAAAAATGGTAGAAAGAAGACCTCAAAAGAAAAAGAGTTGTCATAAGATGTACCTTATGCGTATAAGTCGGTAAATTACTATTAACCTTAGTTTCAATTGTATTAGTTTATAATGTGTGAAAACTCACTATCTTCATACAATATCATTAATGTTTCCTCCACGAACGTTCATCATATCATCTATTATCCTCATCCGTAGCCACAACACCGGATGCCTACCTCCACCCCCCCCCCCCCCCTTCAATTCCTCTCACAAAATCCATTTATGGACATCCGTCTCAATAAACAAAACTTCATCTTTCTTTTTGGCTATAGCCTCTTTGTATCACGAGACGTCACATCAAACCACGAACGACCACAAAATCTCCACATTGGAGGCTCTCTAGAGGTTCCACACATCTACTACCACCTATTCATGGAAAACCTATTCATGGAAGAAAGCGAAATAGAAACTCATGTACCTCTTCCTAATTACACATTTACAGTTTACACCACCTCTCTTTATGACCTCCTTTTAGATTACCTCTCCAAACCTTAAACCTACCTCCAAAATCCAAACACAACTCGCTCCACACACACTCTTATCATTCTACATCATAAAACTAATGTATAAAACTATAAATGAGTCGTTTTTACAAGTTAATTGGCACCACAACCAAACACGAGCCTTAAAATTATATGATACACGTAAACAAAAACACATACATGTATATGCGTGGGTTACAAAAATATGTTTCGTTTAACCTGAATAAAAAATATACTTTACTCTTTTTGAATATTAAATTATTATTACTATAAAATTAAAAAAATTGTACATAAAACAATTTATATAATACTAATTATCAACTTTGTCATGTATCATGGATTGTACTATGTGCATAGTGGATTGTACCCACATCTTTTTTTAATCTTTAATTTTTTTATTTTAATCCAATACTTTTAAATCTTTTATAATTTAACCCTAATATTTTTTTTACTTTCAACTTTGGTTCCCTCATTTCATATTTTAAATATCTTCGTCTTTCGGTCAAAATTTTGTGAATTAACACGCTGAAATGTGCATGTGTGATTTAACGTTTTTATGATCATTTTTTCCCATTTAACTGTTTCGTTGTACGTGTCGGTCCTAGATCACCTTACCTATTGTTCTAGATCTTTTATGTTTCGCCTGCGTGGTTCAACGTTTTTACGTATACTTTTTGTTCGGTTATAATTTTTTTCGTTTTTTATATTTTTAATACGAGCTTTGTCAGTATTGGTGGTCACTGACGGTAGTGTGTCATTAATGCTGCTTGACATGGTTCCCGCTGCAACGCGGGGGGCTTTAATACTAGTTATATTTAATCTTTAAGTAAATTACAAATTTCGTCCTTTAAGTTTATACCAAATTTCAAGTATTGTCCTTAAACTAAGGAAATTACAAGAATTGTCCTTTACATTCAAGTTTTGTTACACGTTTAGTCCTTTCCTTTAACGTCTGTTTGTTTTAGTCGTTAAGTCTGATCACATGTCTGGCACATGAGAGTAAATTGGTCTTTTACCCTTATTATAAAAACCAACAACTCACAACATCCACATTACCCCATTCATCTCTCTCTCTCTAAACACAGAACATCCACCGTCGCCCCACCTCCACCGCAGCCCCACCTCCACCGCAACCCCACCTCCACCACAACCCCATCTCCACCGCCGCCCCACCTCCACCGCAGCCCTACCTCCACCGCAGCCCCACCTCCACCGCCGCCCCACCTCCATCTTCATCATCGCCAGATCCTCATACCTGATTCATCACCATAGCTACCTTTTCAAACACCATATTCATCACAATCTTTACCCCCTTTTTCACCCACCATATACATTGCCATTGATTCCCCAATCCACACACCAAACCACTAGCTTCAATCGCAAAAAAATGTGAAGATATCGTTGATTCCATACTCCCATCTTCACAGCCATCACCGTGAGTAGTCTACCCTTACGATTTCAAATGGGTCGGCTTCAATATTTCAGATCTGTGGTTGGAGTCTATCTCACATGACCAAGATCCACACACTACACCATCGTCTTCAGGTGCCTCTGCGGTGGTAGCGGTAATAGCGGATGATGGCATGGTGGGAGATGATGACAGATTGACAGAGAAGAGAGAGAGAGATAATGAAAGAGGGGATAAAAAATGAAACAAAAGTGAAATGGTGATGGGATGTTCTGTGTTTAGAGAGAGAGGAATGGGGTAGGTGGGTGTGGTGAGTTATAATAATTTTGGTTTTTAATAATAAGGGTAAAATTACCAATTTACCCTCATATGCCAAACATGTTATCAAACTTAACGACTAAATCAAACGGACGTTAGGGAAAATGACTAAACGTGTAACAAAACTTAAATGTAAAGGACAATTCTTGTAATTTCCTTAGTTTAAGGACAATACTTGAAATTTGGTACAAACTTAAAGGACGAAATTTGTAATTTACTCTTAATCTTTAAAAGATAATGTTTATTTTTTTTCTCTATTATTAGTCTATGTTGTAAAATAAAATGCATTTTGAAACTTCAATAAGATTAAACGAGTCAACCGTCAAGTTCGACCTAAACATAACCATTAAGCTATGCACGTTTTACCTGAAACTGACCCAATCTTGTAAAGTAAACTCAGATCCATAAGATCCATAAATACCGTGTTAAGTTTTCCACCACCATTTACTTGGTAGAACCCATAATTCAAAGCTTTTCGGCTGCCTTATTCAAAACTTTTCGGCCTAATTCAACCCGGTTAACGTTATTTCAAACTCAGACTCATTCTAACATTGATCGACATGTGTAGCCGGTCCACATCATAAAAACCATAGAAATCCATAACCATTCAGTTTATCGTAACCACACCTCACTATTACAAGGTGATACAACCAAAGCTTTTCTAACAGCTCCAGCTCAACATAACTTATTCGAAGTTCAAACAGCATGACTACCGAGGCGGGCAGGCGGTCCGGTAGTCAGATCAACGGTACTGGCTTGCCAGTTCACCCTCCTTCACAATGTAATGCTGGGCCGGAAAGTCTTCACCCTTGAAATAATTCTCCAACATACCTTTTACTCCAGCAGCATATCGCAACTGCACAAATTCCGTTTATAAACATATTCACTTTCATTCAATTGAAACACAAGAATCAGTTATGTAAACAAACCTGCGCGTCAATGGTAGTTCCAGAAATGTGCGGGGTCATAGCCTGATTTGGCATGTACCGCCATGGATGGTCCTTTGGAGCTGGTTGTGGAAACCAAACGTCTCCACTATAGCCTAAAACCGACATTCAAAAACAAACAGTTGACTTTAAGTCTTTAACAGTTTAATTGAACTAGCAAGCTAAAGTAGACGATGAATTCATGTTCAAACTTGCCTGCAATGTGTCCACTAGAACAGCCATCAGCAACAGCTTGCGTATCCATTATAGCTCCTCGGGCATTGTTAACAATGAGAACCCCTTTCTTCATTTTAGCAATGCGTTCTTTGTCGAACATTCCTCTGTCACATGACTCGTGTTATATAAATATATGTTACGCAGGAAAATGAAGTAAAAAGGATGTCATATTGACATATCATATAAATACTCACTTGGTTTTATCCGTTAAAGGTGTGTTGATGACAACTATGTCACATTTGGGAAGCATCTTATCAAGATCTTCCTCAAAGCTGGCACCAATTTGATTCTCCATTTCGGGGTCCATCTTTATACGATCATGGTACAGAAGATTGCACCCAAATGGCTTCAATCTTTGAAGCAAAAGTCTACCAATTCGTCCACAACCAACTGTTCCGACAGTTTTTCCTTCAAGATCATAAGCTCTGTAAGCAATACCTGCAACATTCCAATCTCCAGTAATAACCTGATGGTATCCAGGTAAGAAGTTACGAACAAGAATGAGGATTCTCATAAGTTCGTCTTCTGCAACGGAGACAACATTGCTTCCTGTAACCTCTGCAACAGTTAACCCAGCAGCAGCAGCAGCGTTGAGATCAACATGATCAGAACCGATCCCAGCTGTAAGCAGAAGTTGCAGATTCTTTGCTTTTTTGATCCTTTCAGCAGTGATATAACCAGGGTGGAACGGGGTGGTTATGATGACGTGTGCATCAGGGATATGCTTTTCTAATTCTGTAATGAAAATGATAATCAAAAGTGAGTCTGTGTTTACTCGTAATAAAACTCAGAAATTTGGTACTCACCGCAATCGGGTCCCTCTTTGTCATCAGTGACAATGTACTCGTGGCCTTGCGATTCTAACCAGTTGCGAATGCCCAATGCATTCTCTACACAACCAAGAAAATTAGGGTTCATCTGAGCATACTCATGTGCCTTGTAGAAAACACCTACAATCTTCTTTTTCCCCGAAGAAGCCTGTTGCAGTCCCAAAGAATAAACCACCAACCAGTAAGTAAAACCGCAATGGTCATTTCAAACCAATAGACTAGACCAACATACATCAAAGCCAGGGCAATCTGTTACTCAGATGATTAACCACAAAAGTTAATCTCACATATATGCTTAAAATACCAAATGGCGTATCCAGTGTTTGACTTAGCTCCACTTTGCGTAGGGCCGTGGAGGGGCCAAATCGCTTCGCGATCTAATGTACGCATCCTTACCGTACACTTTGGCTTGAACCTAACCTCAAGGTCACACAACAGCAACCTTACCGATTACTCTAAAGCCACGCACTCATCATTTTATCAATTTACAAGACTTGTTACAGAATGTCAGAAGCCACAACAATTTGAACTTGAAAATTAGGTCAGAATTCAGAAAAATCCCCAAATAATAACCTGAAGAAAGTAATCATAACATTTCACATAACACTTCAACGGAAAGGATCGAATTGTAGCTAAAGCAACTCCGAGGTAGATCACGAGTAACTGAATCACGTTACGACCGTAACCAAGGGCATCAATCCGCATGCATACATTCAAACAGAAAAACGAAATCAACAAAACCACAAGCCCTCATTTTCAGACTCTCAGTTCATCATCTAAAACCTAAACAGTAGAATCGAGATTCTCACAGCCGATCAGCACAAAACAAAAACATCTAACAAATAACAATCAACATCAGCGTAGTTTAGCAGTGATCGTAACACAAATCGACAAACGATCAACAGCATAAGAACCTTTTAGCTAAATTACTGATTAATACATGAAAACGATGAAGGAAGAGAAATTGAGTACGGCAAGGGTTTGAGTGAGTGAGCGAATGAAATAATGTTTGCTTACATGAAGGTCTCTGGTTAAAATCGACTTTGAAATAGAAGAGGAGATAGCACGAGCTGCTGTAGCTGCAGAACGCTTCATCGCCATTGACATCGCCATCGCCGTCGCCGGAGTTCCTTTGAAATTCCGATGAAGATGATCGGAAAATGAAAAATGAAAATTGCGTTTGAGTAACAACTTACAAGTGTCGTACGTCTCTCACTGGCCCCCTTAAATAAATTATTAAGAATTATCCGTGATATCTTTTTTTTGAATTTAAAGTATTAATGGTTATCCATAATATCTTTATTAGATTTTTAGTTAAAAAACTAGTAATTAAGCTTTTGTGTTGTAGTGGGGGTGTAAAATCATGACATGTAGCATCAATGTCAAATTAGTGTTAACGACTACCAACATTGGTAAAGCTCGTCTTAAAAAATAAATAAAACAAAAATAACAAAACCAAACAGAAAGTATATCTAAAAACATTGAAGCACGCACGTGAGACGTAAAACATTAATACAATAATTAAGTCAATCTAGAACTCGTGCGTTGTGACGGGGTCGTTAAACAAGAAAAAAATAGACATAAAAACGTTGAACCACACTCGAAAGTCATATCATGTTAACTCGTAAAATTTAGACCGAGACGAAAAATTTATAAAAGATCAAAAGTATAGGGGACCAAATATAAAAATAAAAAATTGTTGTGGCTAAATTGTAAAAATATATAAAATTATTGGCTTAAATTGGGAAAGTTAAAGATTAAAGAAAAAAGAAAGACAAAAGATGGTACAACCCACTAAGCACATGGTACAACCCATGATGCATAAACAAGTTGTTAATTAGTATATTATAAATTAAGTGTAACTAGTCATTTTATCAGTCGCGCGTTGCGGCGACGATGTACGTGGTGTGACGGGATAAAACATAGACTACAATCAACCTAACTTTTTTGAACTAAATTTACATCCATATGTAGAATAATTAGAACTTATACCGATGATCGAAAAAGTATTATAAATATCTCATGACTCCAAACAAAATTACGTTGAAACGTAAACAAACGCAAACGTACATAAAAATAAGCACGTGCGGCGGTCTCATATGTACTCTGCTAAAGTATAGACTACAATTGTTCTGACGCATTTTAAAACCAATATTTACTTCAACCGGGTTAAAAAGTTTTTTGTTGAACCCCGACATCAAAGGAGGTCAAAAACTAAAGAAAAAAAAATATTGTGTCTAATTTTTAAAAAACCTTAAAATCTACTATTCATTTAGTTCAAAAATTAATATATAGATAATTATCATACTAGATTTTAACTATATAAAAATTATAAACTACGTTTATAGTTAGGCAGTGCACCGGAGATGTTGCAATATGATATTTTTGATGTCATTAAAAGGATAACTTTGGTGAGATAATACAAATAACAATTATAAGAAGGTTTGGTTCAATTTTTTTTTAATAAATTGAAACCCGTCGTTGCAATTTAATGAACTAAATATCTAATTCAAATATATCCAAAGAATTAGAATCGATTAATCGAAAGGAAATGTAGCTTGTCAAAAAATCATACTTTGTTGATAAAATACTCATGTTTGGTTTTCTTAATTTGTTAAAGAAGTTAAGATGGGGTGATGACGATGACGATTACGGGGACGATGTGTGCAGTGACGACATGATAGCGGTGACGGGAATGACTGTGGTAGGGTGGTATAGACAGCTTCAGTGGTGAAACGATGATGAAGTGAAATATTCCAATTCATTTAATTAAATTTTTGTTCATAGTTTGAAATAAATATAAATTTCTTCATCATGAACGAGGTTGAAATAATTCACTTCAATTCTTCTTCTTTTTTAACTGTCAACTAATACTATAAGTTCGGTCACCTGGGCAAATACATTGGCGAAATGTCATCCACGCCCGTTAACCCAGATGGCGCTGGTGATCAAACCAACCTATAATTTCAAGAGAAATTCACCATCCAAAAACTCAATGTGATAAAAAATGCATATTCCACTTGAATTATATTACACAAAATGAGATACGAACTCATTACGTATATATTAGAAAGCTATGAGGTGGCTCGTCCACATTAAAACTTCATTTTTATTTAAACTTCTGTTTTAAATATTATGTAAACCAAAGGAACTTCTGTTTTTTAATATTATTTAAACGAAAGGAATAAAATTTAGGGAAAAACTTATTTAAAGTAGCTATACTTTTTGGAAGCTTAAATTATCAGTGCATGAGAACCACGTGTTGTAACTTGTAAGCGGCGGCTTGGTGGAGGTGTTTGACTATTTTAATTTTGACACGAGTCAGCCACTATATGGCGAACACTATGTGTACATTATATTATCTTAATATTTATAATCATAATATAAATAGATTTAAGAAGCTGACAATTAATCCTACATTAATCGGTTTAGGAAAAGACATATCATGATTTTTTAAAATAGAGGTTGTGTTTTCGAGTCTCATTTATATAATATGTTCTAAGTGTGGTAGTGGTTTTAATACTTTGGCAGGGGCGGAGCATAGTTGAGACCGGGAGAGGTCGCCGTCCCCCCTCTTTTTTTCGTCGGTAGTGTTAAACTTTAGTCTGGTAGTATAAATTTTTGGCCAGATAGTGTAAATTTTTATATAAAACTTGAGTTCGTCCCCCCTAAAAAAATTTAATTCCGTCCCCGCCCCCCCTACGGGAGTGTTCACGCTCCGCTACTGGTCTTTGGGTGGTGTGTTTCCCCTGAATTGGTATGGGGCCCGGTCACCAACGTTGTTTACGTTCGCAGGCATGGGTTGGGTGATTTTTCGCCAATGAGTTTATCCAGGTGACCTGGCTTAAAGTATATATTAGTTGTTTCATTTGTTTGATTAAAAAAATAGATTTGGGAAGCAAATACAAAATATAGTTAAAATATAAGTGGTAACACCCTCTAAATATAATTTATGAATATTAATTATTAATGTTTACCCGGGTGACCGGGCTTAAAAATTATTCGTTGGCCATTCAAAAAAAATTATTAATGTTAATTTCTTAAAATCCTATCTTTTAATTAACAAAAAAATAAAAATATACACCCTTTGTGTTGAGTTCGAAAAGATGGCATATTTTTTATTTTATTATTCTAGTCCTCGAAAGACAATATGCTTGTTTAAAAATGGATAAAAAGTGAAATCTAGAGTTGAATACAAAACTTTATTATTTACAAGTTTGATAATGTCGACACGATGTGTGATAGCGCTAGTCTCAAGTTTGATAATGACGACAGAATGTGTTATAGCGCTAATCTCACTTGTAACAATTTAGCAATATGCATATGAACATTGCCTGTTAAATTTAAAAAAAAAAATAACTGATAATTAGGTTATATAAAAAAGGTTTTGACTAATGGTTAAATTGAAGTGAAACATTTGCAAATACAAAAGTTTGTATTTTCATAAATAATTTGAGATATATAACACACTTTTAGAAAACCCCATGGAAAATCACTAACGGAAAAACAGAAAAACTTGTTGATGACTGACAGCCAACAGTCCGCACGAAATTAAAAAGAAAAACCTAATTTTTTACTATTGTTGAAAATCAGTCAGTGATAACCGATGGATCCAAAAAGTTTCTAAAAATTAAGTTTTCATTGTCTCTGAATTTGTTGATGATGTCTATTTTTTATGAATTTGACTATGTTTATTAATAGAATAATTTTGAGAAAATAAAATAAAATACAACTTTTATAAAGTTCAATAGAAATTCTCAAGACGATTGTAGTCCCTATCGTAATTTCTTTTTTATTTGAAAGAAAATATAATGTCGGTGACCCATCGCTGAAAATATGTTGGTTTTGATGACATATCGCACGAATATTTGTCGGTACTCAATAGGTAAAATATTAGCTACATCAAATTTTCTGACAGACTTACTGACACTGACGTACCAATAAACTATCGATGACTATTCAGTCACCGAATTTTCTTTTATGTAAATTTTAATTAAATGCAATAAATCATCATATCTTATGTTATTTAATCTAAAGTTATTGGTATTATTTTAGTTATGTATTTTATTCTTGATATAAAATGCACACGATATGGTTGTTGAAAAGTCACAACCATCTTTGTCATGATCAATAACAATAATCTTATTTTGGTTTGTTTATTTAGGTCTTGCGGTGTGCTACAAACGGCTAGTGGTGTTAAGGTTTATATGGCCTTTAACGGGTGTTAGAAAACCACTCCCCTGGGTGAGGCATGAGTGTGTTAACGAACGTTAATGTTTAGATTTGACCCATTGAGATGGTTAAGGGAAAATAAATCATTTTTGTGTTGAAGCGAAGTAAAAAAAGGTAAAATGGATTATGTGACGACTACATAAAATTAATGGGTTTTATAGTATATGTTGCCTTAGATCAATACAAGGTATAAGTTACCACACCACATATTTGTTTTAATTGCAATATCCAAATTTAATTACTTTCTGTTCCGGTCTTTGAGGTTGCCACCTTACACGAAATAACAACAAAAATCCTCCTAATTAAGATAGAAGTAAATTAATTTGTATATTTTTTGTATTACTTTTTTGTTTCATGAATGTGAAAATATTAAAAGTAAAGGTTACATTTTATAAACTTACAAGTCTTTTAATTGATTTTAAGGATATAATATAAAATAAATAAAATTTATATATAAATATTACAATCGACGGTAGTCTGCCGTTAGTCATGATTTCTATTTTGATTCGTTAACAGTTTTGAACTTAACATGATTGAATCAAAACGATTTCCTACCTAACATGATTGTAGCAAAATGATCACTCTATCAACCATACACATGATGTATTATAATTCATTGAAGTTTTAATTTCTTCATGTTTAAAGTATTCTAGATGTAAAACTATTGTGAGAATCAAACGACTTTATTATTCAGACAGGATGATTGTCATAAGAGACGACTCAACTGTTAGTTAGCAATGCGACTAAAACAACTATAGAAGTAAAAGTAGAATTTGAATCCTAAAGAGTGGCATCATGATTCTCACAATGGATTAGCACAAAAGTAAAACAAATACATCTAACAATTAACATCGAAGTAGATTAGCAGTGATTATAACACGAATATCCTAGCGATCAAAAGCTCAATTTGTCTACAAGAAACTAAGGATGAACTAAAATTATATATATAAAGAGCTTGAGAGGATGGGAATATATTGCTTACATTAAGGTCTTTTGTTAAAATCGAGTCAGAATTAGAAGATGGAATAGCATGAGTTGAGGTGACAGCAGAACGATTCATCGCCATTGATATCGTTGTCACTGTTATCCCTTGACGTTAAGAAATGAGAACTACGTTCAAGTTATAAATGCCATACGTCTCTCATTCCCCCCTTAAATAATTGGAATGGATAGAAAATAATACAATTTAAATTAATTAATTAATTAATTAATGTATTATATATAACTAATAATTGTATGTGATATCTTTTTTAGATATTTCATTATTTAAGGAATTATATGTTAAACGAATCTTACTAGTTACTAGTCTAGTGTTTATCAAAGAGACTCTATTTAAGTATTTGTTTTCCAATTTTACCATCTTAATTTGTTTTCTCTTTTTTTTTTCTTCAATAACTTTCGATTAGACTCAATTGGCCTATCACCGATAGACGATTATTCTTTTTCAGACGTAACATGAGTCGAGCATTGCGGTTGGTATACGGATACGTTCACTCTTTTAATATTTTTGAGTGAGACTAATTCTGTAATTCATATGATATTTTTGTTTTCTTAATAGATACATGTATGTCCATGCGCATAATAAAATAAAGATGTAGGTCTTGGTATCTACCCATATGTTCACACATAATTTTTATGAAATTATGCTTCTTAACTAGTTCTAGTTCCTTCAAATTCTAATTTGTTAAATTAATCTCAAATTTTAAATTAAGTTCCTTCGACCTAAAATTCTCTTGGCATATTCCAATTTTATAAAAAGAAAAATTGCAATTTCTGATTGTATTTGGAAAAATTGCAATTTTTGTTGTTATTCGTGTAAGGGGACAACACCAAATAGCGGCGTCAAATCTAAATTTGTTTATTACGATCTAAACAAACACGTGTTAAGTAGTAACTAATGCCTTGTACTAAATAAACAAACCAAACTAATATTTTTTTTTAGTTTGTGATGCTGACAAAGATGGGTGTGACAAATTCTATCGTGAGCTTTTTATATTAATAACTAGGCTAAAGACCCGTGTAACACACGGGTTCAATCTAAAAATATTATTGTTGTTTAAAAAGGTTCATAAGTAATAATATTAACATATAATACTTTGAATATCAATTTTTATGTATATTTTTTTAAAATTAGCTACATCTAATATTAGTAGGTTTCTCTATTAATGCCTATACGTCTAAATAGTGTATAATATGGAATGAAATGAACTTATATAAGAAGTTTAAGTAATAGAAAAAATTAAATTGAACATGAAAAATAATACTTCAAATTCATAAACATCTAAAAATTTCTTTGTATACAACATTTGATGTTCTGTTGGTGATTTTTTCATCATTATCTAATATTAATAATTTTAATCTATATCTATTTTTAATTCGAAATAATGCAACATAGAGCTGATCATGTGTGAACACTGTTTTTTTAAAACAAACCAACTTTGGATAACGATTGTCCTTGGCTCTTGTTTATTGTCGTTCCAAAACATACTGCTAACGGAAATTGTATTCTTTGAAATTTAAAAGCAATCTTTTTGTCTGAAGGTGTCAAAGTCAACCGTGGAATAAAAATGCAATTTCTAATATCACTTTTAGATATTATTTCAGCTTTTATAACACGATTGCTCAAGCTATTACTTGTAGGCTTGTTCCATTGCACAAACCACGTTTTTTATCAATGTTTCTTAATAGTATTACTGGAACACCAACTTTTAATATTAACTTATGGTTTCGGAAACCATATACTTTAAGCCCATTAAGAACATCAGGTGAATATAAACTTTTATCAAAGTTGTTGGGAAGATATAACTATCAGAACTAAAATATTCATTTTCATCTCTGAGAAACATAGATAACAAATAATCATTTATTTTTTGAACAACTTCGTTTGTCGGTACAAGCATAGCTCTTTCTTGAAAAAATATTTGATTATTGACATTATAAATAATAGAAGGGTAGACAAAGTCAATTAAACTTGTTATAGGATCAAACGAATTGGTAATAAGAAGATCATCCGGTATATCAATTATTGCCTCTCCATCATTCGATCCACCTGTGTTTCCTTCTCCTACATCTAAAAGTCATTTTGCAAATATCTTTGTTTGTTTCATATCAGATTGTTCACTTCCAACGGCTAACCTCGTGTTTTTTGTTATTCTAAGAACCTTACAGTTTTGCCCAAATGTATGAGAAACTTAAGGAGGCATTAATGATGTCATGTCCAGATCCATTAGGAATAACAGAAAGAATTTGTCTAAAATCTCCTACAAAAACAATTATTTTGCCTCCAAATTGTAAATCGAAGTTGTTACAATTATCACATATGAGTATATCTTTCAAGGTTCTATCCAATGCTTCAAACACATGCTTGTGAATCATAGGTGATTAGGTGGTTCATCCCAAATAATCAATGCAATGTCACTGTGAGGTTTTATATGACACAAAGAATCCTCGTTGAGATTTAAAGGAATTAGAAATCGAGAGTGTGTCATTCTACCACCAGTTAATAATAATGATGCAATTCCACTCGAAGCAACGTTTAAAACAATCTCACCTTTCGACCTTATTGTTGTAGATAATGTCTTCCACAAAAATATTTTCCCTATTCCACCGTAACCATAAACGAAAAAGACGCTTTCTTGTTTATCGTCAACTGCTTTCATTACATCATAAAAAACGCCTCTCTATTGATTTGTTAACGAAAATAAAAGATCATCACACTCGTTTGTCAAGATTTCTCTATCATAAGATAGCTACTCAGTAATAAAACGATTGTTTGAATAAAGGGACCGAGTTATGATCAGGATAAGGAATCATTGAAAAGTTTCGTAGGATCGAACTATTACGAACTAATTTTTTTTTTCAATTTCAAAGAGAATCAAATTGTTAATTTGATCTGTATAAAGAGATAAACCTGAAATTTAACTAAAATATATTGGAATTAATAATACATCAAAAAAATAAAATGCAAATCACAAAATTATATTGTTGTATTTTTGAATTTTTATAATAGATAAATATTAATTTAACATGTATATATAGTAGCGAGGATAAAAAATTGATACTTGGAGATTTAGTAGATGTTGTTTAACCTGAAAACTTTTGTAACGACCGGAATATAAACCGACCATTTTATGAAAACACACAATTAAGAAATTTATTACATAGATAAATAGAATCATAGATGATTTGTAGAGTTTTTGTTGATAAAATATTTAAAGAAAAGAAGAATCATGGGTGTTATATCATTTCCATAAAAAGATGATCTGTAATTTATGGTTAAATTCTCTAATTTTTTCCAAATTGCTCTTGTACCATAATTAGACGGAAAATGAACCTAGACTAACATTTAGAATAGATACATAATTAGGCGGGAAATGAAAAAATTAGAGTCTTAAGAGAATGCCATGTGGCACTAAAGATATTGTTTTATTAATAAGTATAGATAGAATACATTGTTTTATCTAAACTAACTTATTTTAAATACCATAAAATTATACGTAGTGGTTATGTAGTTAAACTGTTATCTAAATGTTATGTAAATAAACATAATTTCATTAAAAAAATTTTAAATTAAATGTAGTGGTTAACTAATGTTTGAAGCTCCTACTAAGACTAAACGTAGTGGTAGAGGGCGCCAAATTTGCTTATGTGGACACAATTGGGTAGTTAAAGCCACTACGTCCTAGTTAAAGGTGGTTTCAAACTCATGTTTAGCCAAACCCTTAACGAGCGTTAAAAGAGATGAATGAATATATTTTTTTCTCACTTTTAACAATCTTTGATTAAAAAGGGCTTTAAACCCACTATGCTTAGTTTAAAATGATTTTAATAAATTCATATGTTTCTAGATGGTATTTTAACTAAATGCTCGTTAAGGGCTTGAAACCCTATGGGTTTGGAGCCCCTTTTAATTATCTTGTAATGGTTTTTGGAGCATCATCTGTGTCCATGACATCATGTTTTGCGCCCTCCAAATATCCACTACGTCCAATCTAATATGATATGGTATAAATATACTAAGTCCGGGCCTTTGGCTTTTCCTTTTAACTCCTTTTCACTAATGTTTTTATTTTTGGTTTGTAGTCTTCGAGCTAGAGGAGTTGGTATAGTGGTATTAAGCGGTTTAGAGTTCTACATTATGCGGGTTCGATCCTCACCGGTTTCTTTTTCTAGTTTACTTAAAAGATCAAGGCAATTGGACAGTCAGTGACTCGGATCTTGTCACGTATGTTATAGTTTTTTAATATCTTCCGGGCCTAAGGGGCTGTTTGACAGCCTCTTAATCAGCCTCTTAATGGTTCAAATGTCTGAATGGTTCAGCATTTAATGATTCAGACTGTTTGTTTCGCGAGTAAATGTCTGAATGGTTCAGACATTTGTCTCTGAATGGTTAAACATTATATTATTACTGAATGGTTAAGAGTTCTAATGTTGAATGGTTAAGACCTTTTGTGACACCCGGTCAAATCAGGTCAACTTTCGAAACCATCCGCAATAACTAATTGATAATTATTTAACGTTTAGGTCTAACTAAACAAAACCCTGCGTTAAAGTTTGACAAACCTTGCAAATTGTTTAACAATTTCTTGAATAATAATAATAATAATAATAATAATAATAATAATAATAATAATAATAATAATATTGTGAATCATCTCTTGGATATCCAAGAATGATCTAATTATTGTGCATGGAAGACAACACACCATTGAGTGTGTGTTTAAAAACCATCATCCACACACAACCTTTCCACTTCCACACACAAACACCACCACCACCTTCCAATCGGCCGAGCCCCCCCCCCTTCCTCCTCCCCCTTCGCCGGACACCACACCACCACCTGCCGCCCGTCACCACCAACATCACCTTCCACCGCGACCGCCCCACACCCGACGCCACCGGTACCATCACCTACACCCGACACTACCGGCACCACCACCTACACCCGACGCCACCGGCACCATCACCTACACCCGACACTACCGGCACCATCACCTACACCCGACACCACCGCGACCACCACTTACACCCGACATCACCATCACAGTCGCCTTTTCCGAAGCCACCATCGCCGTCGCCTTCATCCGAAGCCACCATCGCCGTCGCCTTCTCCCGATACCACCACCGCCACGTTCACCCGATACCAAAGCCATCACCCCGTCACCCTTATTCGACACCACCGTGAACCCCCCTCCCTTCCTTCACCTTCGGCTAACACCAACAATAACCACCCTCACTTGCATTTACATTAAGACACTCTAGTTGGAACTTAGTTTGGACCCGAAGTTTCATCGAGGAATCAAGAATCGAGCTTGCATTGTGTTAAGGGTACCATCTAGTGTCACCAAAGGTATATTAGATTAGACAATGTATATTTATGTTCATGCATGGATGATCAAGATAAGGAATCTTGATGAACCCTAGTTCACCCATTTAGGTATTGTATGAAATGGTTGTTTTGATGATTTTGTATATAAAATGGCTATTATGATGGTTTGATGAATCTGAAAATGGATGATTAGTGGATGAAACCATGTTATGTTAAGGATTTAGGTGGTAAAAATGTATGTATATATGTGTATGTTATGTATGTATGAAGGCATAATCATGTGGATGGGAAAAATGATGAAATTTGGTCTTGATAAGAACATAAGGAGAGTTTATCGGATGAAGGATTATTATTAACATGATAACTTAGAATAATATGTAGATTAAGGATTTTAGGTGACTTTGATAAAAATAATAGTGAAAGATGACTAGGTTGAAGTAAATGAAATTTGGACATAATTAAAGGACTTTCTTAGATAAACGTCTACTAAAGAACTTTGAGACTAGGATTTATGGTTAAGAGTAAACAAAAGACCAAGGAGAAACCATGACTAACGAATCCGATTAAAACGACGGTCGAGACATCAAAAACATACAAGACTAAGAATAAAGCATACCTTGGACAAGTTATGACTAATAAAAGAAAATATATGTGTATACTTTAAACGACTAATTAGTAAGCTATGTAAGTAAAAGATAATAGATGAATTAATAATCAAATAATATTAAAAAGAATTAATAATGAGGAAACTACTTCTTGAATTCTACATGAACTCAGGTAAAAGAAAGCCCGATCAGATAATCATTTTCAGGAATAATGACCTAAAGTGGAGATGATTGACTCTCTGTTTAAGAAGGTTTTAGACACCCAAGATAATGGTATAATAGGACTTTTTGACTCAAAGTTTGTTAGTGACGGGTTATTCTAATAAAGATTAATACATATAAGACAGGAATAAGGAAATTGGTGGTTTATAGTCAAGACTTATAATAAAGGACACAAGACATGTGACTTTAAAAAGAATTATTTCAATTTACAAAAATATACATTTTTGATTAAAATAAAACGTACCATTTTAAACAATCATATAGAATGAGTGAAGTGCATTCTTAAGCATGAGTTATCGCATAATAATCATAATATTTATTATTAGGGTTTACTATTGAAAAGCCTTGCACATTGGTTAATTTCGAAGATCACACTCAAGGTGAGTCATTCGGCCCCATTTTTAAATGTATATTAAATTGTTTTGGGGGAAAAGCATGAAATGATTCATTAAAGTATATGATGAGTTAAACGGGATAATATATAATATTAGGGTATAAGTTTGAATCAGTAGTATGGATCTATATACTACTGAGATCTAAATCCCTCTATAATCATTAACCTCAGGGGTGAGGCCACAGAATATATTGGTAGATCTATCGGGTTAGAATGGCCCGCTCTCGCGACCAGTCGCACTGGTCAGGTTGTGGCGAGAGAATTTATATGTCTGGATAGTTGTGGGGCAACGGCGTGTTTCTTGGTTTGATTATGGGCTTATGACCTAAATAACATAGTACCTATCTAGTCTATGTGGATTATATTATGCCTTGTTTCATCATATGATTTTTAAAAAGAGATGTATAGTTGCAAGATTTCAAAACCCCGAAAGCTCACCAACTTTATGTTGACTTTATTACCCTTCGTGCTTTTCAGGGTTATAGGTGAGCTCAACATGGAATCCGGGATTTTGTCTTTGGAAGGGTCAAACGTTAAGTGTTTAAATGCTTTTAAATAAAATCATGTTTGTGTAATAAAAGTAGTATTCATTACTACTAAAAATGTTTTAATGTAGATTAACCAAGTACTTGTGTGATATTGACTTTTGGTTTCAATAATTAATGACATTTTAGTATACGTTTGACAATGAAAGTTGGGTCAAGTCCAACTTCCGTTACCACCACGTCACGCGACTTTCCGCTGCGATTTTCGGGGTGTGACACCTTTTATCTGCATTGATCAGACATTTACATTTGAATAGTTAAACATATACTAGATCTTAATGATTCAGACCTCTTAATGGTTCAGACATCTTATTGATTCAGTATTTAATCATTCAGAAGTTGCCAAACAGCCCCTAAGTTAATGAATGAGCTATAGGAGTTGGTATAGTGGTATTTAGTGGTTTAGAATTTTACATCTTACGAGTTTGATCCTCACCGGTTTCTTTTTCTGTTATATTAATAACAAGGAGGCAATGGGACAATCAGTGGCTCGGATCTTATCACATATGTTATAGTTTTCTAATATCAACAAATCCAATCTTTTATTTTCTTAACCTTTTCACATTTATTTTGTTTAAATTGCGAGAAATATAATCTTTATATTTTTCACACTAAATTAAAGTCAAACAACTAGGGAGAGAATTTTGAATAACTTGACACTATTTGGTTATTCTAATTAGACGGTGAAGTAATACATGGTCTAGAAGCAACGTAAAATCAATTCATTAATATACCCCTAAACATTAGAAGACATGATATTACATTTTTAGTACATGCGTTAGTGATATATAACAACAACAACAACCATACCCACTCAATCCCGCTCATGAACAAGCTACTAGCAGGGGTCTGGAAGAAGTGAGATGCAGGCAAACTTTGTCTCTATCACTAGAGATAGAGGGGCGCTTTCAAGGATACCCTCGACTCAAAAAGAAGCTGTAGAGAATTGCATAACATAAGTATATAACACATAAACTACCTTTGAGTCAAAACATACTATAGACAAACCCACAATACTGGTGATATATAACTCGAATTTAATACGTTACAATCTTATTCAAGTCATTAAGTTTTTTCCTGTTTAGTGTTTTCTTAATATATTTTTTTGTGACCTTATATTGCTAATCAGCAACATCGTTTTATATATAGGTCTCCGGGGAAAATAATCATAAAGTATGTTATTAATTGTGTATGATAAGTGATAGTTTATCTGATGAGTGTTATAAATATATATAATTTTTAACAATAAATTTTATTAGACATTAGACTTTTTAAGTATCAAACCCGATTAAACAAAGTAGATGTCTAACTTGCTATAAAATAACCATACTAAACTTTTATAGCATGTTTATGTCATCTCTACCTGTGCTCCATCTATGATTGTTCACATGTTCTCACCATTATAAACTTACAAATTTTGGTAAATATTTTTTTAAATAATGAGTAGTTTCAATAAATGTTCATTTAAATTCTTTCATTAAAAAGTCTTTCTATAAACTTACAAATTATAATGAGTAGTTTTATAATGATTGTTCACATGTCCTTGCATGTTCTCGCCATTATAAACTTACAATTTTTTTTTGTAAATTAATCAGTTAAATTCTTTCTATAAACTAATAAATTATTTCATTAAAAATATTATAATAAGTCTTAATATTATTTTAAATAAAGTTTAATTTCTAGATAATCATTGTTAAACCTAAAATACGTGATAATAATGTATAAAGAGCTTTACGGATATTTATGAATATTATTTATCTTTTTTATATTATTTTTAATAACTTAAATATGTTTATTATATATAATAATTTCATTGATACCAGTGTAGTTATTTGGTGTTAAATATAGTTAACTTTTTTTTATATATATTTATAAATGTGAAACGAGGGTATTTTAAGACGTGTTTGTGTTGCAGGTGTTTAGAGCTTAAAGATCATAATTTGGACGTGTTAACTTGTGGATGGAAAATTAGAGGAAGCATGAAAGCTTTTGTAAGTGAAACTAAAGCCATTGGAAGTGAAAAGGCCAAAAACAATGTTCCAATGCATAGTGCTCCACTACTAACGCATAGTGCTCTGACACCAGCGCACTAACCAGCGTAATGCATAACACCCAAATGACCCAGTGCACTATGCTCCCCTACCAGCTCACAGACCTAGCGCACTATGCTTTTCTACCAGTGCACTGTGCGCTGCCTCTAACAGTTCTAATTTTTTTTTTGTGTTTTCAGCATTATTTAAAGATAACTTTAGGGTTTCGAATCCAACTTTCACCCCTGCAAAATTTGGACGTTTTGAAGGTGATATTTGGAGTTTCTTTCACCATGGTTTCACCCGAATCAAGCACTAACAACATCCACTTCAACATTGAAGATCCAAGCATGCCGATGAGCGGCTAATTCGTTCGTAATCACTTTCGGGAGGAGAGTTCTTGAAAGTGAAGCACTAGACTTCGTTTGAATTGGTATGTTGGGTTATGCTCTCTTGAAGAAAAATCTAATTGTGAGTTTGTATAAAGTTAAAAAGCTTGTTTATGTTTAAGTATGCGTGTGCTTTCATTCGCATTTAGTTTTCTTGCATCGTGAATTATTTGCATAAATGATTTGGTAATTATGTGAACAAGCGACTCTTAAAGATTGTTTCAGAATTATCATTTTAATAAAACGCTTTACAAAATCATATCTATGCGATTCCCGATCAATTTTTACGCAATCAAGTGTGGATCTTTGAACTCGAATCTCGAAAGTGATTGCCTTTTTTATTATAGTTTTTGAAACCCATAATCAAGTTTATCACTTTCCTAATTATTTGCATTCACTTTACATTTCATTATAAACAAAAAAATCCAAAATAATTTATTTATAGTCTTCGCGTTTTGTGTTTTAGTTTTAAGGTATTCCAGCTTGATATTTTCTATCAATTCCCGTGGAGACGACTCTTAATTACCTGTACTAGTTATAGATATTTAAGTCATTTCAATTAATTTGTTTTTTATCCAACCACGACAACCTGATTATTATGTTATCAATAACTTATATTATATTATACGTATCTATAGTTTGTTATATTTTTTTTATTTTAACTCATGTAACATATTAGTATCTAATCTAGTTGTAATAATATTCATATGATAAAATATTAACCATGGGTGACACATGACAATACCAAATGCTTCTCATAATTTTTTTCCTTTTGTCACTCGTATTAAATAACTAAATTAATCACTAATAATATTATTTAATTCCTCTTTAGATTAAAAATAGCTTTTAAAAAATATAGAAAGAGATCATTTTATTAATATTATTTCTAAATAAACAAATTTATATAAAATATTTTTTTAAAATATCAATTTTTTTAAAAAATAAAATTTTTTGAAATTGTTTTTTAAGTTAAATTTTTATAAACAAAAAATAATTAACATTAAGAGTTATAGTATGGAAAATGTTTAAACTTGACATTTTTTTAAAACTGTTTGTTTCGAACCACAATATTTAATCTATGTTTTGGAAAATTAGAAAAAAGTATAAAAAGATGATATCGTTATTTTATTACTTATAGTCATTACTTATACGTAATTTCAATCATATCTTATATTAAAATATCGTTTTATAATTAATAGGTTTTTATTGTATTTAATATTTTATATAATCAACCCGTGTAATACACAGGTTCACTAAAGCTAGTATATCAATATTAATGGAATAGTACAAATAAAGTGTTTTAAATCTAAAAAATATAAGAAGTTATCTCAACTATCAATCTCTTTTTTAATCAAAGGTTGAAATTAAATTGTAGAGAATAAATTTGTGAGAATGGTAATTTAGTCATGACCACTTTGTTAACTTTTTCCAAGTCCCCCATTTTTTTAAATGTTTATAACGTTTACATATGACATTATTTTTTTCATAAAAATTACACAATAAAAATAAGTATTTTCTTATCTTTAAAACATATATAGCATTGTTATATAATTTTTTTAAAACTTAGGTCATAGTGTATTTTCGCTCGTTATTGTGTTCTATTTTGTTTTTTTATTTTGTAACGGACACCATTGTGTTTTTTTAAATGTTAAGTTCTAAAAAACACAATAGTGAATTAATCCATTGTGTATTTATAATATGTAAAACATGATGGTAAAATAAAAACTAATCTATCTAATACATTAAATACAACGATAAAATAGCACAAAATAATATAAAACATGAAACACGATGATAATTGTATCTTTAGTAAGTTCATTATGTCTTTTTTGTGTTTTCCTGAATAATTATTATAGTTTTCTAAAATTATGTATTATAAAATATATAATAGTGAAATAACACTATTATGTATTTCTAGTATGTAAAACACAACGATAAATTAACAACTATTTAATATAATATATTTAAAATAATACAAAATGATGTAAAACATAAAACACAATGATAAAATGTATCATTATGCTTTTTTTTTGTACTTGTGTTATCCTGAACACTGTTAGTTAAAAAAATAATTGGTGAAAAATATAATTGTTTATTTCTAATTGTAAATACAAAGATAAATTAACAACAAGCTTAGATAATATAGATAAACAATAATAAAAATAACACAAAATGATTTGAAATAAAACATAATGATAAATACATATAACAATTGATGAAAAAATTTAACATAATGAATTGATATTTGACATAATAACTGATGTATTTGACACTAAGGGTGTTCAGAATACCCGTATCCGAAACCAAATCCGAATATCATATTTGGATAATGTTTTTAAGGATTTTCGGATACCCAAATCATCTGAAATAATTTTATAAAAACTATTAAATGACAAATATTAATTATAAATTTTGGATAATTTATGGTATTTCAGATATTTTTTTAAAACCTTCAGAAATCCAAAATTTTTTAATAAAATAAATCAAATTTTTATAAAAATATTAAAAAGTACTTATATTTTTTGAATTCGCATGTCTGATCGGATTTGAGTTCGGATTCAAATAGTGAAATTCACAAATTATAAACCTAGACCTTAGCCGATAGCCATTTGATCTAATAGCATGTGAGTGATGATTTTTTACTTGACGATGTCTTTAGCAAGTTAGACATGAAGCGTAAAAAACAGTATAGATAGTTGACATCTCGTCTCACTTATGCTTAACGTTGTTAAAAAAGTTTTTTCACAAAAAAACCTAGTGTCAAATACATCAGGTTATTATGTTAAATATCAATTCAACACAACTTTTGACTTATTAACTTTTGAGAAGTTAATAAGTTAAAAAAAATGTTTCGCAAACGCAAAGGTAGTTTTCGAACTGATTTTTCATATAAGGTAAAAATAAGGTTTTGTAAAGCAAGGATAGAGTTATTTATTGACTTTTGAAAACTACTTTTGATTCAATTTTTTATTATACCCCTCCCTCTACTACCTCTTATTAGCTCATTTGTTTTTCAAAATATATATTTTTTAATATTTTATAACATTTTAGTTTATAAGTTAATACAAACTTTTTTTAAATATTTATTTTGGAAAATCATAAGCTATTTTTATCAAAATTATTTTTCAATAAAAAAATAAACGATCTGGGTTCTGTTCGAGTTAGGGTTCAATCATTCCGCAAGAAAAACAACGCAACCTCAGAGAATAAACAACAAAGAGTCGCCGGAAATCCATCGACGGAGAGTGTTATCGGACGTCCGATGGAGTCTCCGTCGTCTTCGTCATCGCCATCGCCACCGCCATCGCCATCGCCACCGCCACCATCGTCGGCGGCGGAGTGGAAGCCGACGATAAGCCAGGAGGAGCAGTGGACACTCGAAAGTCAAGTGTTTCACATATATCGAATGTTCTACAACATCCCCCCTAATTCACAAACAGCCATGTAAGAACACCTAAAACCCTAACTCTCTACACACACATTCATCTGTTGTGGTTGATTGATTTGTGCAAGTGTTTGATATGTGTGAAGGTTAGAGCTTCAACGGGATAGTCACATTCAGTACCTCGTGAAAGGCCTTCGGCATCTCGGTCCTTCGTTTTCCGTTTTGGATGCTAAGTATGTGTTTCTACTTCTTTGTGTGTATCGTATTTTGATTGGATTGATAAGATTTGGTGAGGATATAATTTTTGTGATGATTTAATTTTTCTGATAGATATTGATTTGTACTGCATAATTGTAAATGTATCTGATAGTTTGAAGTGCATAATATCATCTCCATGCATAGACTGTAAATGTATGACCAATGTGAGCCTTATCTCTAGATTTGATGAAGTTCTGTTGCTCTGTTCTGTATTTAGCAAAATTCTTCGGCTTTACAGTCATATTTGATCAATATCTAGTGCTTTATCACAAGATTTGACCAACTTTTCCCATTAATGAAAACTGTTTTCCTAATTTTCGGTCATTATCACAAAATCTGACCAAAATTTTACGTTTTATTACAACTTACAAGTTTAGCCCAATTTTCACACTTTATCAAGAGATTGACTAACACCATTTGCTCTTTTCAAAGTTATATGATTCTGTTCATGTTATTTCAGAACTTGAAAATGTTATTTAAAAGGCTTAGAAGCCTAACTAAAGTTACAGTTTAGATTTTTTGATGAGTTTTTAAATTTGGTTTTGGGTGAGGCATGAAAAGTACCTTAACCTGAAATTAGGTAACTAAACAAAAGTTTGATTCCACCAGAACTTGTATCATTGGAATTTGGTGACCCATATCTTTTTGAATCAGAGTCTCAGAGAGGTTTCGGGTTGAACCAAATTACGCATATTAATAGTTTAATACACATAAATGGGTACAGTTTAGGAAGACAGAGCTAGAAAGTTCATTTTTGCACTTTAAACAAACTAAAGAAATCAAACCCCGACCTAAGTGAGAATTTCTTCCCCACACAACACATGGACGATAAAAACGTAATAGTTGTAGCCATGTAGGAATCACTTTTAAATGCTGTCACTTATTTTATTCATAACGTTGGTTAAACAAAATAAAGACATCAGATTGCGATCTAAATGAAAATTTATTCCCACGCAACCCATTAACAATTTAAACCTTATTTTTGTATCCTTGTAGGAATTATATCTTATGCTATCACTTATTCGTAGTGTTGTTCTTTCCAGTCGACCATGGATTTGCTATTGGATTTTACATTCAATTGCTTTATTGGGAGATTCTGTTGATGTTGCATTGGAGCATAATGCTATCGATTTTATAAGTCGGTGTCAGGTCGGGAATTTTAGCGTGCATTTTTGTTTGCACTTGAGTTTTGATTATTATTTTTAAAATTTTATCCTCTTTGAACTGTATAACTTTTTTAATCACACGATGTCTCATAATTCTCTCAGGATCAGCATGGTGGATATGGTGGAGGACCTGGTCAGGCAAGTGAATTTTCAGCTATGATTATTAACTGATCATTATATTAAATGTATTATATTAATATTGGATGCTAGATTCACACTAAAATCACATAGATAATTTACTGTCTTGAAAAGGCTGCTTATCCCAATAGTGTCGTTTCTTTATGGTGGCATTTGGGTTAATCTAAAAGCTGATAACATTTGCTACTAATGTCAGATGCCACATCTTGCAACAACTTATGCTGCTGTAAATTCACTCATCACCTTGGGTGGTCATAAATCTTTGGCATCAATTAACAGGTAGTTTCTAATGTTATGCTGGAATTAGTTACTCCTTCCATTCTCTAAGAGTGGACACTTTCGTACTTTTTAAAAAAAGTTTATCTTGAATAAGCGTCGGACGCGTTACATAAAAAAACTGGTATTGTTTGTGACATTTTCGTGGCATTTCATATGATCTGCTATTATTTCCAGAGGCAAGATATACTCGTTTTTGCGAAGAATGAAGCATACAAGTGGTGGATTCAGGTGTGATTTAAGATTACTGCAAGTTATTCATAGCTTTTAATTATTCGAACATATTTGATTGAAGGATTTTCAGTTTTGTATAACCAAATAATGGTCTAACTGAATGTTCATTTCTTTCAGTATGCATGATGGTGGGGAAATTGATGTTCGTGCTTGCTACACTGCCATTTCTGTAAGCTTGCAATTATCTAGCTTTATACATATTATTGTATCAAAATTTAACGACTTTAATTACACAAGTTTATTTCAAAGATGTTGATGATTTTTGACTACTATATAATATTATACTTGTCAGGTTGCAAGTGTTCTAAATATTTTAGACGAAGAACTTGTTCAAGGTGTGGGAAACTACATCTTAAGGTTGGCCCTATTAAACTTGATTTTTCAGTTTTTAGCTGACTGCATTACAAGGAAGGACACTTTTGTAACTTTCGCTTTATGATCTGTTGGAAATATCATTTAGTAATTGATAAATATTAATTGCAATCAAAGTGTTCCTGCATGGGAAATGATGTAAATTTTGATATAACTACTGTGTAGTATGTAAATAATGTGTGCTAAAAATACGTTCTCTTAGATATTTTTATTCATGTTACTTTTTTTTTGGATTATGTTTAGAAAAAAACAAGTTTTACTGACTATTACGGTTCATGCAGCTGTCAGACTTACGAAGGTGGAATTGCTGGTGAACCGGGTTCAGAAGCTCATGGTGGGTATGTGTCATGTTAAATATGTGTCGGTTCTAATCAGTAGCTTGTCATCTAATTACATGCTAATACGGAATTAAACCTTAATTTCTTTTCCATTTCAGCCACAGATTGTTTATCTATATTCAGATTATATTGTTAGCTTTATGATCGAACTTTCACCTGGGAATCCTGACACTATACTTGTTTATCAATAGGTACACCTTTTGTGGGTTGGCCACAATGATTTTGATCAATGAGGTTAACCGTTTGGACTTGGCTAGTCTAACTGTAAGACCACCTAATCTCACACAACATCAACTTAAATTACCCTGATTGTGGCAGTTCTCTGATCTGACTTATTTTAATAAAATTATTGTCTTTTGAACTAGGATTGGTTGGTTTTCAGACAAGGAGTTGAGGGTGGCTTTCAGGGAAGAACAAATAAACTGGTTGATGGTTGCTATTCCTTCTGGCAGGTTCAAAACTATATCCATGGTGCATACATTCAACGGTTATGTTGACTTTATAGTTTCAATAATTTAAGAGACATTGACCAGGGTGGAGCTGCTGTGTTGATTCAAAGGTTACAGGCAGGCACCGGTTCCACATCATCTGAATTGTCCGATGATGAAGATTCCCCTGATGAGGGTGATGAGGAGGAAGGTAAGCCAATATCTTTGTATGTTTTTGTTTATTTTTATGCTTAAATATATGTATACATGTGCATACTTGCAGGAGAACATAGTGATGATGAAGCAAGTTCATCGAGTACTCCAATTAATATTATCAGAAGGCATACGGAAACAGAGCCTCTATTCCAGAACCAAGCCTTGCAGCAATATATTCTTTTGTGCTCACAGGTACCGTCAAATTTTGAGGTCAAACAAACCATTTTTCAATCCATATTCAGTATCCGCATAAATTGGAATTTGAAAACTACCAGGTTTAATCGTAAAAGTCGAACACCATTTTTTGTCGAGGTATTTAACTGTTTATAGCAATATAGGTGGAGGGAGGGTTCAGAGACAAACCAGGGAAAAGCAGAGACCACTATCACACATGCTACTGTCTTAGTGGGTTAGCCGTGGCTCAGTATAGTCAGTCCAAAGACGCTGATTCTGCACCGTTACCACGCTCGGTGTTGGGCCCGTATTCTAATCTTCTGGAACCAGTTAACCCCCTTTACAACATAGTCTTGGAACAGTACAACGAGGCACGCGAGTTCTTTAGCAATGCATCAACATTGTGAAGCATAATACGCTATGTCTTTTAAACATTGTAGCGTTGTTAGATTATTATCATATGAGAGTTGGCAAGTAACGCGGTGAACCTTGAGGGATGGTTAGGCATATGCCCCGACCACTGTCTGGAGAGAAATAATTATATGTTTAAGTGTTCGTGATCTATGGAAATCATGTCATAAGGGCTCGTGAAGCAGGTGGTATGAGGTCCTCTACTAGGTGGTCATTTTGGTTGAACTGTAATCGGTCAAAAGCTACTCGTTTGGGGTTAACTTGTTACATGTATTACTTTAGTGTATGGAGTAGTGTAATTCTTTTTTATCATAATGGAAGGTTGTGACTGATTATATCTAAATTAATTTCACATTTACTAAATGTTTTTATATTATGGTTTGAAATTGAATACCTTGTTAGAGGTTTTTATTGACTAGTGGGTGTTGGTAAAAGCTAAATACTTTGAGTGGTTAGATAGTATTAAGGGTTAGTCTTTTAATAAGCCAAATGTCTGAATGGTTCAGACATTTGTCTCTGAATGATTAAGCATTATATTAGTGCTGAATGGTTGAGGTCTAATGCTGAATGGTTAAGACCTCTTATCTGAATTGGTTAAACATTTACATTTGAATTAAACGATATACCAGCTTTTAATGGTTAAGACCTTTTAATGATTCAACACTTAATGGTTCAGATCTCTTATTGGTTTAATACTTAATCATTTAGAAATTGCCAAACAGCTCTTAAGACTATCTCTTGGGTTATCCTTTTCATGGGCGAGCTACATGGCTTCGTGTTAGATGCCCGATCCGCTTCTCTCACGTTAGATGCCCGACCGCTTCTCTACTGTTCTTTCAATGTCTATGAATATCACCGCTCTTTGGGAAGGATTTCTTCCCTTCTCTCCTCCCTCTCTTCTCTCTCTCTTCATCTTTGATGGATTTACGTGAAGTGTTGGAGACATTCTGATGATCATTACTAAATACTAACATATTAGAATTAACACTTTGATGTTCATTACTAAATACTAACATATTAGAATTAACACTTGGTACTTTTTATTTATAGTTTATTGTGTTATTGGGATCTAAGACTACTTTCAATTACAACCTAATCTAACCAAACTATTCAATAAAAAATTAATTTCCATCTCTTTCATTTACACAACCCAACTAAATCTAATTTTCCACTTCCATTTAACAACCCAATCAAAATACTTTTTTATTAACAAACAATTATTTATGATTAATGTTTATTCTATTTAAATTTAAGATAAAAAATAAAAATGACTTTTATTCAAAAAAATAATTTATTTATATTAATATATAATAGTAGATTAAAGATTGAACCAAAAATTTGGATCCATGGTCGAAAATAAAGAAATCAAAAGTGATTAAGAGCAGAGAAGAAGTGGTATGAACTATATTAATATTGTACTCTATAAATAGAGAAAAAAATTATGATTTTTGGTATTTAATTTATATTTTTAATTAAAAAAATGTTAGGTTTTAGATAACAAACTTTATCTATAAAGTATAAATTACACAAATACCAATTTTACATGTATCCATTTAATTAGTTTCTTTTAATTATTTAAAAAAATATGACACTTTAATCTGTAAAATGATGTATTGGATTGTGTAACAGTATCTTGTATTTTATATTTGTTGAATGGTCCCACTAAACAACGACCAACCTTTAGTCGGCCCACCAAACAAGTTGGTCGTCGTGATTAATTTTTTTCTTCTAATCTAATAGAAATTTACCCAACCGACTGACTAAAAAGATACCGATGGGAGTAGCCTAATATCTGATTCCAACCAAATGGTATCATAGTCTTTCTTAAGGTCGAGATCGAGGGGAAGTTGAATTAGATTGTGAAATGGAATAACAAAGTTTGATCTTGTGAAACTATATCAGAAAAACAAACTAGATTTATGGATGGTGATGATGTGAAACGACTGGTGCATAATGATATCAATGAGGGCATGAGGCTCGTGTTGGTGAGAACATATGTTTGACAACGTTATCATAGTGGGAAAGAATGATCATAGAAATGGCTGATAGTGCGATCATCTTGAGTTTAGGTGATAGGGTTTCTCGTGAGATAGCGTATGATCCAAGATGGTGTGTTCGTACATGACACAACCTCTTGCAAATCAGTTATGCCTCACGAGGAGATTGTTCGTATTTGATATGACGCCATGTTAACGTATTTGATATATGCCTAGCTAACTAACATGGTTTCAACATAAAATAATTTTATGATGCTCTAAAATTCTATTTATCATCTCATCATAAATTTGGTTGGTCGATAAGCAACAACCAAAATTAGTGGTTAAAACAACCTTTCTATTTTTAAAACCAACGGTCATTTCTCAACAAGCCTTTCTATATATACATTTCAAAACCAAAAAACCCGCCATCAGGAAACAATAACCGAATTGAGAACCAAATAAAGAGAGAGGGGCGGCGGCCTTAGGTTGCAGAGTGGCGGTCGACGGTGGTTATCACAGATCCGTCGTCTTCTAACACCTCTCCTCTCATCTTTTCCACCGCCATTGTTATTGGTGTTTGCTTGCAGATCGCCGCATTCATACACCAAGGTGATCGAAGATTGTTATCGAGTAAGATATCAAGATGCTTAATATTGTTTCCTTTTGTATTCGGTTTAATAACGTTGATAATAGGGCTCTTATTTTGCAAACCTAGGTCATAAATTCATATTTTCATGATATTTTGATCATCTTGTTTATGATCATGCATGCTTTTGATTTTGATAGTTGATTGTGATCAATACAATGGAAGCGCGAACTCGCAGTACACCTAAAATCAATACTCATAAGAGATTGAATCAATATTCAACTCTGAAAAGTGTTTCTTCTCCAAGATCTCCGAAAACCCCAAATCGAATAACAGAATGCAAATCGTTTCACGACAAGAACACACCTCTTGTGAGCCCTAGAAAAACCAGAAAGTTAGCCGTAGAAGAATCGAACAGGAGAGAAGATGCATCATACTTAGGACCTTACTTGCTTAAACAAATACGCGAGTTGTTATCATCCGGCGAAGACCCTAAGAAAGCTCTCGAATTGGGTATAAGAGCGATAAAAGCATTCGAAAGCAGTCGGATTCAGAAACCGGATTTGGAGTATGTCATGTGTTTGCATATTGTAGCAGCATTGTACTGTTGTTTAGGACAGTACAGTGACGCGATCCCTCTTCTAGAACGTTCTATCGAGGTGTCTGGCATGGGCGAAGGGCGTAAGAACTCGCTAGCTAAATTTGCAGGGTGTATGCAGTTAGGTGACACATACGCGATGCTTGGGTACATTGAAAACGCCATATTATGTTACACCGCGGGTTTGGGGGTCCAAAAACAGGCTTTGGGTGCGAATGATCCGAGGTTTGGCGAGACTTGCAGGTATGTAGCCGCGGCTCATGTTCAAGCATCGGAGTTTGATGAAGCGAAGAAGTTATGTCAAACGGCTCTTGACATTCACAAAGCAAACGGTTCAACCGCTTCTGTAGAAGCAGCCGCAGACCAAAGACTCATGGGTCTTGTATGTGACGCCAAGGGCGAATACGAGGCTGCACTTGAACACTATACGTCAGCCAGCATGATCATGGCTGCAGATGGTCAAGACTCTGATGTTGCAGCCATTGATGTTTGTATTGGTGATGCTTATTTATCATTAGCTCGTTACGATGAAGCGGTTTTCAGTTATCAGAAAGCCTTAAATGTGTTTAAGTCGACGAAAGGGGACAATCATCCGTCTGTTGCTTCAGTTTTCGTTCGTTTGGCTGACCTTTACTACAAAATGGGGAGGTTTCGCGAGTCGAAATCTTACTGCATAAACGCGCTGCAGATCTACCAGAACCCGATGCCAGAGAGCACTAGCGATGAAATTGGCAACGGCTTCATTGAAGTTGCTGGTATATATGAATCCATGAGTGAAGTTGGTGCAGCCATTACCTTACTTAAAAAGGCGCTCGAGGTTTTGGGTCAAGGTGATGGTCAACTCAACACGATTGCTGGCGTGGAGGCGCAAATCGGGGTGTTGTGTTACACCATAGGGAGTTACTCCGAGTCGTATGATTACTTGAAGGCTGCTGTTGCAAAACTACGAGCGGTTGCAGAGAAGAAATCGGCGTTATTCGCGATTGTTTTGAACCAAATGGGATTGGCTTGTGTTGAAATGAACATGCTAGATGAGGCTGCTGATGTATTTGAAGAAGCAAAGGGTGTTTTGGAGGTGGAATATGGTAGTCATCATCCTAATACAGTTGGTGTTTATAGTAATCTTGCTGGAACTTATGATGCAATGGGCAGGTTTGTAAAGTTTCAAGATTTGTTGATTTTGTTTTGTTCGTTAAAAAAAGTATTTTGGGCCGGGGTGTCAGTGGGAGCAGTATCTCTATCTCTTGATAAAAGAAAGTATCTCTATCTCCTGAGATAAAGGAAAAGTTTGCTCTCATCGTTAAAAAAAGGTTTTGGGCTCGGGTCTAAGTATGTTCACGACCCGAGCTGAGCCAGGGCTTGGCTCGGCTCAGCTCGGATTTTTAGCCGAGTTGAAAACTTAAGCTCGAACTCGACTCGTTTTGGCTAGTTTTTTAGAAAAACTGGCTCAATTTGGTTTGGCTAGGCTTAAAAAAAACTTGGCTCAACTCGGTTTGGATGAGTTAAATTGTTTAAACTTAGAAGAAAGAAAAGGTCTTGATGTGAATTGGACCGAATAATGATAGAGTGTTGTGCTTAAAAGATTGAATATCTTTTACTTTGGCTATAAAATGTTAATAGTTAAGGTCAATTTAACCGAGCCAGCGAGCGAGCCATCCTTGGCTCGGCCTGGCTCGTTTACAAGCCGAGCCAATTCGTGCAAGCTTTTTTCAAACGAGTTTCGAGCCACGAGTTATTTAGTCAGTCCTACCCAGACCCTACCAGTAGTCGCTGAGTGCGATTTTACTGGTTACGTTTGCTTTTTTGGCTTTGTTTTGAATCATAGATAATGATGATGAATGAATGTTAGGTGGGAAGATGCAATAGAGATACTGGAATATGTGGTGAGGATGAGAGAGGAGAAGCTGGGAACTGCAAGTGTAGAAGTGGATGATGAGAGGCTCAGGCTGACTCAGTTGTTAAAAGATGCAGGTAGGAATCAAAGAAAGAAACATCTGTCACTTGATTTTCTACTTGATGAATGATGATTAACAACTAATTAACACACACACACACACACACTTACACTCTTGTCTCTCTTTATTTAAAAATCAATCCAATAATAATATTAATCTGTATTATTGTTATTTAATTGAAATGACTTGTAATCATATTGATTTGCCCATGGATCTTGTTTGTATATTGAAGTCAGGCAACATGAAACATGTTTAAAAAGTAAATAAATTAAACTATATCATAAGCTAAAACGCGTATGAATTTGGACCAGTTCAATACGATTACGTACTGTAGAACAACAACTTGATTGAGCGACACTTGCTTTATTACCTTTGAAAGACCGACTATTCTAGGGCAAATGTTTAGGCTACCCTGGATCCGTAGAACCATATTATTACGAAGATGTGATTTTACTTCTTCTCACTCGGGTGAGCTACTCCCCTCTTATGAGACCCATCTATAGTGAAATTTGCGTCGGATGAATTACCTGTCATTATTATTAGTGGGTGAACCTATCTTTTGTTTGTCACCACGCCAAAGGTACTACCACCTAACTGTTTTAGTATCATTGGTCGCGATATGATCTATAACATATTTATAAGATAATCCCAATGTACACGTATAGTTATAACACCAGAGATGTCTCCGGTCAAGGCTCATCATGATGAAGCTTAATAAAACGAATCTCGTTATGCCAAAGTTTATCAACTTAGAACTCAACCAAGTAATAACAAATGAAGAATGAGTCTAGTGTAATATAGTGTAGTTTAGAACTACCTTATATTGAGTCTAGTAACATAGTTTAGAACTACATCACACTAGACTTGTGTTGATGACTTATGTCTTAAACTGTACGGGTTACCTAACGGTTATATACAACCCACTTTTGCCTACTCTACTCCCAAATATGCTCATCATCTTGGGGGTTTACCTATTTTCTTTGAGGGTTAAATTAAAATCAAATAAGTGGATAGAAAAATTACATATTTTTTTAACAACTCTTAGATTTCAAAAGATAAATACAACACAACATACACATGTAGGTTTTAAAAATTTTCTATTGTAGAACACACTACTTAACCATCATAATGTTCCATTGCGGACTAAATACAATTCCCACTCACTCTATTTCTTGATCGTCATGAGAAGTGTTGCAGAAACAGTTATTTACCTTCATAATAATTAGAAAAATGAAGAATTTTGTAAGTTTTGGTAAGGCCTTGTTTCGATTTAAAAGTGGTTTACCGTATTGAATTGTGAATGAATATTATTGATATCAAACCTCATATATAGGGAAAACATACAACTAACCAACTCACTTTCGAGAGCGTTGACTTAGGAACCTTTATTATTCAAAAATATCTTTTCGATTTTTTTAACCATGCGGTCCCTGTTGTGGCATCTGTGTCTAATACTCGAACACACAAATAATTCGATAAGGTACTATAGATCCATTAAAGGACGACAACATCAAATTTGATTTCAAACGTCGTAGCCTCCTGTAGTTGATTTGGGTGGTTTTGTATCATCGATGTAGTCCAAAACTTTGTAAGCGATGACATGACGTTTAAAAAGTTTAGTCCACGATGAGCAAGTAACCTTGGAGCCTTCTAGGAGTCAAACCTTCGTTTGAATGTTCGTAAACTACTATGCTGGATGTAAGCCCTTGACATTTGGATCTAAAGTGAAGTTAACTAGGTTTGAGTTGTTTATCTAAATCGTAACTCTGATACCATAAACGTGATGCACGATATTATAATTGTGAATGAATATTATTGATATCAAACCTCTTTATACAAAAAAAAATATACAACTAACCATGCCATTACTTTAGAAATAAATTTACATCACATAAATAACTACAATATTAATAATAATATAATAGTGGTGCTATTACAATTATGAAAATTTTAAATATCAACACTTACTGGTTTGATGTTTATTGTTTGAATTCTCTCAACTAGTTAGATCTATTACTAGTTTAGAGGTTCACAAACAACTTTAAAAAAAAAGTATGTCATTTTTCTTCCAGTAGTTTGATCACATTTGACATTTTTATCCAAATTTTTTTTTTGCATTTGGCTCCTCATGATTTAAGAAACATTGATATTTTCATTCAAAAACTTAGCTACGTTGTTTTAAAATGTTATATATTCATCGTTAAAATGGTACTTATGTAAATTTTTATAGAAAAACGAAATACTAATTTATGTTTACGTGTTGTTAATAAAAAAATTATCACGGAATTCATGTTTTTGGATGGAAATAGTAACTTTTTCAAACCTTTGGAGCCAAATATTAAAAAAAACCTTTTTAAATAAAAATAACAAATATCACTAAACCACGTGAAGGAAAACGACAATTCACTTTTAATATATATATATATATATATATATATATATATATATATATATATATATATCTATACTTATTAATAAAACAATAACTTTAGTGCCACATGACATTCTCTTAAGCCTTTAATTTTTTCAATTCCCGCCTAAATATGTATTTGTTCTTAGTGTTAGTCTAGGTTCATTTGACTAAAAGTTAACTTATATACAAGAGATATTTAAGGAAAATTTGAAAATTAACCCTAAATTAAAGCACATCTTTTTTTGAAAATTAAATCATACCCGGTATTTTTTTCTTTTTTCAAATAATTAATGAATAAAAACTGTACAAATAATTTATGGTTTTCTTCATCTATGAAATTAGTTCCTTGATTGTGTTTTTTCATTAAATTCTCGATTTATATTCAATTACGGATTTTTTTAATCGATTCCTCTCCAGTTTGAAGGAATTCATAGGTATTTTTTTTTGAAATGAAATCATACTCGATTTTAAAATATTTATCAACCATCCCAGGTTTACGACCCTCGCGATTTGTCTTTATAAAGTCTGATGATATCACATTCGACAGATTTCATTTACGTTATCATTTTGGCTTCGGTTTTATCAAGTTTTCTTCAACAAAAAGTATTTATTTTATGTTATATTTGAACTTATATCCTCTGTGATTATGATTTAACCTATCATTGTCTACAATTGTGTTTTTGAATTAATATTATTTTACTTTAATTTTTTTGAAGGTGATCTACTTTAACAGTCAATCTATAAAGAGATATTACATGCTTTTACTTTTTAAACTTTTTTATTTTCTTTTTATGTGTACTGTCATATTATTATTATTATGTTTGATAGGAGTTCGTTTGATATGTACAAATTGTTTTGATGTATTTAAAAGTAATATTGAAAATCATATTTTTATTCCACGGTTGGCTTTGACACCTTTGGACAAAAGAATTTCTTTTAAATTTCAAAGAAGACAACTGATGTTATCAGTGTGTTATGCAATGACAATAAAACAAGAGCTAATGATAATCGCTATCCAAAGTTGGTTTGTCTTTAAAGCTCTATATTGCATTATCTCGAGTTCAAAGTAGATAGAGGTTAAAAATTTTAATATTAGATAATAATAGAAAAATAACCAACTAAACACCAAATGTTATATGCAAATAAAATTTTGGATGTTTATGAATTTGAAATATTGTTTTTCATGTTCAATTTAATTTGTTTATTAGTTAAAGTTCTTATTTATAAATTTATTTCATTCCATATTATACACTGTTTAGATGTATAAATTTTAATAGTGAAAACCTACTAATGTTAGATATAGCTAATGTTAAAAATTATACATAAAAGTCGATATACAAAATATTATCAATAACATTATAACTTACACACCTTTTTAAACAACAATAATATTTTTTAATTGAACCCGTGTGTTACACGGTACTTTAGCCTAGTGTATATATATATATATATATATATATATATGTATATATATATATATATATATATATATATATATATATATATATATATATATATATATATATATATATATATATATATATATATATATATAGATAGATGAGTATAAAAAGCATATGGAAAAATTAAAGAGAGGCAAAATAACAGAAAACCAGAAGTGTTCAGTGAACAACAATGGCAACCTGTTGTTCACTAATATCCCCAACTACATCATCTTCTCAACATCTCCCTCTTCCTTCAACCACCTCCACCACACTCTCACCTTCTAGATCCTTCTACTCCCCTACACCTCACACTCACCACCATACCCCTCGCATCATCATCACTTCATCTTCTCACCGTACCTACTCTCCGCCACCGGAATCTCACCGGAGCTCCTCCGTCACCAAACTCATCAACCACTGCATCGTGTTTTGCACTTCTGTAGCGCTTTCAGTCTCCGTATTCGTCGCTGATGTGGACGCTGCTGCTGCTTTTGTCGTCGCTACGCCGCGGAAGCTGCAGACGGATGAACTCGCTACGGTTCGTCTGTTTCAGGAGAATACGCCTTCGGTTGTGTACATTACGAACCTTGCTGCTAGGTATGTTGATTACATTTACATGTTGTATTAGTAGTGGATATGTGTTTTGTGGTCTTCGTTTGTGTTTGTTTCATTGTTTGATTTGGTACTGAATGAGGTGATCTGATTAGTGTGCACAGTTGTTTGTGAGTAGTGTAACTGTAGCGATCGAATTACTGTGGTTGGGATAGTTGGAAAAGGATCAATTTAGGGCGTAAACGAGCCAAGCCGGCTCGCAAGCTACTAGAGATCGGCTCGAAAAAACCTCGAATCGAGCTGAGCTTAAGCAAGCTCGAGCTGGAACTTTAGATATCAAGTTCGAGACGGCTCGCGAGCCTAAACGAGCTTTTTGTTTATATAATATTTTATTATACATAAATTATTATGATAAAACTAATTAAATAATATATATTATGTTTCAATATAAAAAGTAGGATTACAAATAAATATAAAAGCACTTATAAAAAATATTTAATAATTTAACAATAAATGTAACGTGCCGAGCTGGAGCTTAGAAATTTTTTGATGAGCCGAGCTCGAGCTTTAGAAATAAAACTACAAATGAGCCAAGCTCAAGCTCGAGCTTTCTAAGACCAAAACGTTATGGTAATTAACTGAGATGAAAGTTTTTTATGTTTATAGAAGGAGAATACTCCTACTGTTGTGTACATTACTAAACTAGCTGCTAGGTATGCTGATTGCTTATTCGGTTTTCTATGGATGTCTGTTTTGTGGCTTTTGTTGTGTTTGTTTGATTTAGTATGACATGAGATGATTCAGATTATTATGCACAATTGTTTTTGAATAGTATAACTGTAATGATTCAACTAGTTTGAACTTCTTTTTCAGTTTTAATTTTTCTATGATCGGTTACAGTTCTGAAAAAGCTAGTGTTATGCTGTTATGATGCTAAAATTGGTCATATGTGGATCTGGTGGAATTGACTGAGATGATGGATATTGGTTTATGATAATTAATGTTTTGAGAGAATGTTGTGTGGTTTAGGCAGGATGCGTTTACTCTGGATGTGTTGGAGGTGCCTCAAGGTTCTGGATCGGGCTTTGTTTGGGATACAAATGGACATGTTGTCACCAATTATCATGTTATCAGAGGGGCATCCGATCTTAGGTTGGTTGTTTTTTGTATTTTCGCTCATTCGTTCAGTAATATTTTCTTAATCTAAGATTTGAGTTTTGAATCTTGTGTTTAAAGGTACTGTCGCGAGACAGTCGCTTGTTAGTTTAGCCTTTTAGGACAGCTAACACGAAGCAAGCCAAGTTACTGATATGTTCCCTGTAGCATCATTTTTATATAAAAGAATGTCTAAATTGATTATCAATGAATGATGATGATGTAAATATGAATTCAAATCCCTGATTTACGAGTCGTCATCATGTAGGAAGATGTAACTGAATATAGTAACAAGAAATGGTATCCGAATGTTTTGATTATTTTAAGAAAGATCTTCTATTTGTCTAGAAACACTAGGTTTACGCAGTTGAAGATATTCATGAGAAGTTATTAGTTTTAGCCCTAGCCATGGTGCTTGTGTTGACTTTGAAAATGGGTGCTTTTATCATAGCACCTGAATTGACCATCTTCCCTATTAAGTCTAAATGCCTATGAAACATAACTACTTACCTGCTAAGATTGAGTTGTCTATGTTTAGGGTAACTCTTGCTGACCAAACCACTTATGATGCAAAAGTTGTTGGGTTTGACCAAGATAAAGATGTTGCTGTATTGAGTATTGATGCACCAAAAGACAAATTGAGACCGATACCAGTTGGTGTGTCAGCTGACTTGCTTGTTGGTCAAAAAGTGTTTGCTATTGGAAACCCAGTAAGTGTATATATGCTAATTCGTTACATTTGTGCTTGTATGTTTACAACATTGTGTTCCTTCCCTTTACATATAGGGTCTGTAGGTGAAGTAATCTGACACAGTTGTGTTCCTTGTGCAGTTTGGGCTTGATCACACACTTACAACTGGTGTTATCAGGTATAAAACCAGTGCCTTGAACCTACCTTTTATACATTGGATTATCAATTGAGAATATGCACAGACTTAAAGGTGATATTGTCCTTATAATGTGTCTGCTTTCATTCTTTATAGTGGACTAAGGAGAGAAATAAGCTCTGCAGCTACTGGGCGTCCAATCCAAGACGTCATCCAGACAGATGCTGCAATCAACCCTGGTAATAGTGGTGGCCCACTTCTTGATAGCTCAGGAAGCCTTATTGGTGTCAATACAGCCATATACTCCCCATCTGGTGCATCTTCTGGTGTTGGTTTTTCCATTCCAGTTGACACGGTGAGTTTACTACTATTGGTTGTGTTTTTATCACAAAGGGGTCAAAGCATCAAAAGTTGCTCACAAGGTTAAAAGTACGTAATCGAGCCTCGAGGCGAACCGAGGCGGAATTAAAAAATAAATATAAAAAATATATATCTTGTAAAAAATAAAATACAGACTAATTTCATAATCGGATTTATCAAAAACATAGAAATAATAAAAAAGACATGGAATGTTTGAAATTGACACAAAGAGTCTAAAACATCGAAAACAAACAGAAAACCCCATGAGGCGCAACCTTTCTTAGCGCCTCAGCCCCATGAGGCGCACGTACCAAATAAACCCCTGAGGAGCCGCCTCAAAAACGTTTTCTGGGCGCCTCGCCTCGAGGCGCACGCCTCAATTGATTTTTAAAACAATGGTTGCTCAAATGGGAATGGGTGAAACTGGTTGAAGTTATCAAATGCATCAATTTGACAACATTTACTTTTTAGTGGGTCAATTTGGGTTGTGTTTTTTTTTATCCAACAAACGCATCAAAGCAAAAAAAAAATTATTAAAAGGAGAATGGGTCAACTGGTTGAAAGATACCAAATGTCTATTATTAATGCATACAGCCTCCTAAGTCATGTTTGAATAATATCGATTTTATGATCATAATTGCTACACATTAATAATCTACAATAATTTATTTTGGTAAAAAGGACAAAATAAGTCTCAACTTGCTGCTATGAGACCTTAGAGACATTTTTTCATTATTTGTTTTCCAGGTAAGTGGAATCGTTGAACAATTGGTAAAGTTTGGGAAAGTGACGCGACCAATTTTAGGAATCAAATTCGCACCTGATCAGTCAACAGAACAACTAGGAGTCAGTGGAGTTCTAGTCTTGGATGCTCCTCCAGACGGTCCAGCAGGAAAAGCAGTAATTTTCGATTTTTGTCACTGTTCTTTTTACCAACTGAATTGTGCATTACGGTTTTCATTTTTCATTTTTAACTGCCTTGTGAACCCTGAATAATTTTAATTTGTAGGGTATGCTGTCAACAAAGCGCGATTCTTATGGCAGACTTGTATTGGGTGATATTATAACATCTGTAAATGGCAAAAAAATTGCCAATGGAAGCGACTTGTATAGAATTCTTGACCAATGCAAAGTGGGTGAAACAGTAAGTACACATTCAAACACTCTTATCTAGACAGAAGGTATTTAATAAGATGATGGTAACTTTTCATATACAAGAAACATACACGCTTAATTGGAATTGATTGTCAACTTTCAGGTCACTGTTGAGGTGTTGCGTGGTGACCATGTGGAGAAGATCCCTGTGGTGCTTGAACCAATGGCTGATGAAACATGATCCTTTTGAATGAGGTCAAGTTGTGAAATTATTTTATACATTAAAAGGAAACGTACGCCATTATTATTGAACTCACATATTAGTGCAATGTAAAGACACCAAATAATATTGCAAGTTTCAAAGTCATTGATGTCTTGATGAATCTGGTGTAATTTATGCATGTGTATTTTTATAGAATAAAACTATTCACTCGTTGCATGTAGTTGAAGACAGAATCAACGTTTTCCTACATCCTTTTTTGCCTTCTTCCTCTACCGTGATTTGTTTTCCATCTTAATTCGAAGCTTTTGGAGCAGCAAAGGTGGCTGCCTATTCACTTGTTCCAAAACGCACTTCTTCGATGCAACTCCAGACTGATAAGCTCGCTACTGTTTGAGTGAATGTTATCAGGTTTAGGCAGGTTCCATTTACTCTATGTGTGTTGAAAGCAAGTGAAGGGTGCGGATCAGTCTTTTTCTGGAATAACAAGCGGTCATGTAGTCACATATCATCATATTATCCGGGGAAGATTCAGTCTCAGGTACATATTTTCCCTTATTGCATTCAATAAATAATCTTCATCATGTAAGATATGAGTTATGGATCGTTTGTCAACAGGTACAGTTGAATGTAGTTCAGACTTCAGAACCTGAGTAACCCGAATATGCAAGGTATTAGACCACTTATATAGTGGTAAAATGGTAAGTTCACTTTCCAATATTGGCTTTCATTTAGGTTGAATTTCATACATCAAAACATAGGTTGATGAGTAAATGAGTAATGGATACTACATGGAACATGGTTTTATAATCGGGCATGAGATGAATAATCAAAAGTTAAAACCCGTCCGTACCCACCTATAGGGAATGGGAGGTCATGCCACCTTTCCATATACGTGTAGAGTGGTACTGATATGTATACGCCTAGTTGGGTCAACCCAGCTCATAAATTGGAAGATCCGGTAAGTATTTAGCATATTTGTGACCCGTTTAATGTTCGCGGAAATTGTTTAATCAGAGGACACAATTTGTTAGATTGTAATTCTTTGTATTAGTTTTGTAGTTTTGAATTTGTATGGTTAGTATATGTTTAGTGTAGATGTGTAAATCTTGAAAGTAGAGGGGCTTGATGTGTAAATAGGTTGTTCTTCTAACAACTATAAATAGGTGGCCTGTGTGTATTGATGTATCTCTAATACTTTACACAATAAACATTTCTTGCATTTTTGTTAGTTAATTCTGTTAATATCATTTGGTATCAGAGCTGTAAAGGCTCTCGATCCATAGAATCCTCTTCTCTCTCACGATCGTAATCTCTCCCACGCGGTTCCTACTGCCGACTGAATTGAACTCCATTGGAATTCAATTCTTGAAATCTTGAACCCTTGAACTCTTGATTACAATCAGTTGCGATTGTAATTGAATCTTGAACCCTTGAATTCGTGATTACAATCAGTTGCGATTGTAATTGAAACTTCCGAAGTGGTGATTGAATCTTCCGAAGTGGTGATTGAATCTTCCGAAGCCGTAATTGAATCTTCCGAAGTGATCATCTGCGACTAAGATCCAAAGAATCAATGGCAGATCGCGATGCACAGGTGGTGCTGAAAGATACCAACCCTGATAACTGTGAAAGAAAAGAGTCCAAATCAGAGCACCAGCGGGGTAATGCCACCAGTGACACCAAAGGTAGAGAAAGAGGGAGATGAAGATTTACAAAGGGCAGGGGAGGGAAATCCAACCCTGATAACTGTGAAAGAAATGGCAAAAGCAACAAGAAAGACAAGAGAAGCATAAGGTGCTTCAATTGTGATAAACTTGGGCACTACTCAAATGAGTGCAAGGCTCCTAGTAGGGGAGAACAGGAGGCACATCTTGCACAGGCCCAAGAAGACCAAGAACCTGCCTTGTTGATGGCAAAACTCTCAAAAGACTTGGGTCTATTAGAGGAACAGGGTGTGTTCCCCAAAAGGTTGCCACAGGAAGGGGATACTAGCTCTTGGTATCTTGATAATGGTGCCAGCAACCACATGACTGGTATTCATTCCCACTTCACTGATCTTGATGAAGGTATCACAGGAAAAGTAAAGTTTGGGGATGGATCAGTGGTTGTAATCAAAGGGAGAGGCTCAATCTGCTTCCAGTGCAAGAATGGTGAGCACAAAGTAGTCACAAATGTGTACTACATACCTGCATTAAGGAGTAACATCCTAAGCCTAGGCCAACTTGATGAAGTGGGATGTAGGATATTGATGGAGAATGGATTCTTGTGGGTGTATGAAAACAATGGAAGAACCTTAATAAAGGTAAAGAAGTCTGAGAACAGATTGTACAAGATCCATTTGCAGGTTGCTACACCCAAATGTCTATTGACTATGATGAATGAGACTGCCTGGACATGGCATGCAAGGCTTGGGCATTTGAACTTTGAGGCCATAAACCAAATGTCCAAGTTAGGCATGGTCAGAGGTATGCCAAAGATGAACCACAAGTCACAGGTATGTGAGAATTGCTTGGTAGGAAAGCACAAGAGTCAGGCCTTTCCTGGTTCTAGCAGCTTCAGAGCAAAAGTTCCACTAGAGCTTGTTCATGCAGATTTGTGTGGCCCTTTAGAACCACCCACACTTGCAGGGAACAAGTACTTCATGTTGCTAGTGGATGATTGCTCAAGATACATGTGGGTATACATACTCAAGTCAAAGGACCAGGCACCCATGGCTTTTCAGCAGTTTAAAACCCAGATAGAGGTGGAAACTGAGTACAAGATTAAGGCTCTAAGGACTGATAGAGGGGGGAATTCACTTCAAGAACCTTTGAGCAACTATGCAGTGAAGATGGGATCAAAAGGTTCTTTACAGCTCCATACACTCCACAGCAAAATGGAGTGGTGGAAAGGAGGAACCAAACTGTGATGGGCATGGTGAGATCAATGTTAAAGGCTATGCATATGCCTTTGCATTTGTGGGCTGAGGCAGTGAGACACTCAGTTTTCTTGTTAAACAGAAGTCCAACCAAAGCCTTGGATGGAGTTACCCCCTATGAAAGCCTGTATAATAGGAAGCCTAAGGTTAAACACCTGAGAGTGTTTGGGTGCAAAGGGCATGTGAAAATACCAAATAATCAGGTCAAAAAGTTGGATGATAAGAGTAAACCAATGGTTCATTTGGGTATAGAACCAGGGTCTAAAGCCTATAGAATGTTTGATCCTGTTAAAGGTAGAATTGTGGTTAGTAGAGATGTTAAATTTGAGGAGAGAATGCCTTGGAATTGGGAGCAGGATAAACAGGACCAACCAAAGCAAAGGTATGCAGATTTTGGTGTAACAATGACTCAATGTGCACAGAGTCATAGTTCTTTGGAGGAGACTGAGGTTTCTAATTCCCATGATGATGATAATGAAAGTCAAGGGGATGATGGTGATTATGTGGGTCCTGAAACAGATCATGTTCAGGATTCAGGGGGTGCACAAGATGGAAATGATTCTGATGAAGATCTGATTCCCAGATCAGCCTATGATGATACACCTTCGAAGGGATTTAGGAGCATGGAAGATGTGTTTAATAGAACAGATATTCAGCAGCAGATCCCTTTTGAACCTCCGGTGTTTGAGGAATCTGAGTTGTTATTAATGAGAGAACCAACTTGTTATGAGCAAGCTAAGAACAAACCAGAGTGGAGGAAGGCTATGCAAGAAGAACTTGATAGCATTGAGAAGAATGGGACTTGGGAATTAGTTCATTGTCCACAAGGGGTGAAGCCAATTGGTTTGAAATGGCTGTTCAAGTTGAAAAAGAATGCAGAAGGGGCAATTACTAGGCATAAAGCTAGATTAGTTGTGAAAGGTTATGTGCAGAAGTATGGTATTGATTATGAAGAGGTGTTTGCCCCTGTGGCAAGGTTAGAGACTGTAAGGATGATTATGGCCTTGGCTGCATCCAATGGGTGGAAAATTCATCATCTTGATGTGAAAACTGCTTTTCTGAATGGATATCTGAAGGAGGAGGTATATGTGGTTCAACCAGAAGGATTTGTGAAATCTGGTCAAGAACAGAAGGTATACAGGCTTATAAAATCTCTGTATGGGCTGAAACAGGCACCAAGAGCCTGGAATGAGAAGCTTCATGACACTTTGTTGAAGTTTGGGTTTAAAAGATGTCCTCAGGAGCATGCAGTATACAGAAAGTGTTTTGATGTTGGTTCATTGATAATAGGTGTTTATGTTGATGATATTGTTGTGACTGGGTCTACAATGGATGTTGTTGAGAAGTTTAAGTCTCTATTGAAATCTCAGTTTGAGATGACTGATCTTGGTTTGTTGAAGTATTATTTGGGAATTGAGGTGAGACAAGAAGGTGATGGGATTTTCTTATGTCAATCAGGATATGCTAAGAAGATTCTGGAGGATTATAAAATGTGGGAGTGCAATGCTACCAAGACTCCTATGGATCCAGGGTCATTGGATGTTTAAGGTACTTGACTCAGACAAGACCTGACTTGTGTTATGCAGTGGGAATCACAAGTAGGTTCATGGAATCACCAAGAACATCACATTGGCAGGCTGTGAAGCACATATTGAGGTATGTGAAAGGAACTATAGATAATGGGGTTTGGTACAAGTATGGTGGAGTTAGTGAATTAGTTGGGTTTAGTGACAGTTCACATGCACCAATTAAAGCAGATGGGAAGAGTACTACTGGTGTTGTGTTCTACTATTGTGAAGGACCTGTAAGTTGGGTAAGCCAAAAGCAAGAGACTGTGGCTTTATTTTCTTGTGAAGCTGAGTTTATGGCTGCCACTGCTGCAGCTCAGCAAGCTGTTTGGTTGAAAAGTCTATTGGAAGAACTTACAGGAAAGAAGATGGGTCCTATATTGTTACATGTGGATAACAAATCAGCTGTGCAGTTAATGAAAAATCCTGTTTTTCATGGAAGATCTAAACACATTGATGTCAGATACCATTATATTCGAGGGTGTGTAGAGAAAGGAATGGTGGTGGTAAGGCATATAAGTGGTAATGAACAAAGAGCTGATATTCTAACCAAAGCTCTTCCGAGGTTAAAGTTTGTGGAAATGAAAAAGCTTTTGGGAGTTGGAGATTTCAAAGAATTAAGGGGGTGATTGTTAGATTGTAATTCTTTGTATTAGTTTTGTAGTTTTAAATTTGTATGGTTAGTATATGTTTAGTGTAGATGTGTAAATCTTGAAAGTAGAGGGGCTTGATGTGTAAATAGGTTGTTCTTCTAACAACTATAAATAGGTGGCCTGTGTGTATTGATGTATCTCTAATACTTTACACAATAAACTTTTCTTACATTTTTTGTTAATTAATTCTGTTAATATCACAATTGAGCAACTCAAAGTAGTGAAAGATAATTACGTGCACTAGTAATAGGAGTCTTTGTTCTTTGTTCTGATTATCGAGAAATCTTGTTGAAGTGTCTTTCTTTTGGAGATCTTGGCCATCTCGAATCAGGCATGTTTGTAATCGTTTCTTACAGATTATGCGATCGGCCCGACACCAATCAGCATAGGCGAAGCTTCTATGGGCCGCCCCCTCTCTTTTTTGTTGGTAGTGTTAATTTTCAACTCGGTAGTGTAAATTTTTAATAAATTTTCAACTAGATCCTATGCGTGACTAAGACTGGGGCATGAAAAACCCATAAACTGATTCCATGACAACATTGGCCCTAAAATGGTACCTTCTTGTATATTGACAATTTGACATCTAACTTTTTGGTATATTACAAAATTTGGTTCCTTGTTCAGGTGCAATAATTAAGTAGGCAACGATCGATGTGACATCAAATTTGTATAAATTAAATATAAAAACAAGAAAGGCCCAAAAAGGCACAGGACAAACCGTTATTGATGCTTAGTTAGTACCAACGCTTAAGTTGCTATAAATAACCGAAGTTACTATCGATGCTTAATCACCACTAAGTTATCAGTTACTACTGTCGGGGGTTATGTTCCTTGGACCTCACAAGGGATGTTGCCTCTTCGACTATACAGGATACTGCCTCGAACCCCACCATGGAGTGTTGCTCCCAGGAACCCCATTTGATCTTCGGGCTTCGCCCCCTCCAACTACTAAGGGCTCCTTAGTAGCTAGAAATTATGATAATCTTGATCGAGTGTGCATTTCATTTAGGATCTTTAACCATTGTTGTAGTTTACTATATGTATGACATGTTCCCTTGTCCATATTTAGCTACCGACTATGGTACGCAACCGTCATTACTCACACATCATATGGATTGGTGGATTTCTCATAGTTGGAACTTGTTGTGCTTGCATCCATTTTTTATGTTATCATCCAACTACTCGATACAAAGATATTTTAGATCATGTTCTTAGGCATCACGATTCAATCATATCACACCTCAACTGGACATGTATATTTCTAGGCTTTCATCATTTTAGTTTTTATATTTATACTGATACCATGAGTATTTTAGAATGTCTTAAGCTATGTTTTCAGATACCACTATTCACTTACAACTTGTCGTTGCTCATTGCATACAAAATACCCATGTTTTACCACCTGTTAGCGTTTAACTCAATGTTGTTGAGACCGGATCGGACCGGCCGGTCCGACCGGTTCAACCGCGAATCGGGGGCTAGTCCGGTCCGGTCTGGTGTGATTCGTTTTGTAGTGGTCGAACCGGCCGGTTCGTCCCGAACCGCTGGTCGGACCGGGAAACCGGACCGGTTCAGACCGGTTTTCGTTTTTTTTTTATTTTAATGGGTAAAAACGGGGTGTTAAACCATAAATTAGTACGTCGGATATACAAATATAGTTAAGTTTTATATATAACTATAAAATATATATATATAAATCATATATAAATTACTTATATTTAATTACATATATAAATATAATTAAAATATAGTTAAATCCGGTCCAACCGGTCCGACCACCAAACCAGTAAGGCGTCCGGTTCGACGTCCGATCCGGTTCTGAAAACATTGGTTTAACTTTTATTTAGTTATTTATTTATTTATTTTTGGTTTGGTGGGGGTGGGGGTGGGGGTGGGTGATTATTTAGTAGGAGTGGGTAACCTTATACCTCATATCAATGTGTATCCTAATATTTCGTTTGTAGGTGCTTTTTGTTCTAATAAAATAATGATGAGAACAATAACATAACTAATAAAAAGTAAATCTAACACAAATTGGGCGTGAAACCGGTTGCATATTAAAAAATCTAGCTTAAACAAGACAAAAAGATAAAAGTTAAAAAGGTAGAGGTCAACAAAATTACAGGATTAAAATATTATGAATAAAAAAGAGTTTAAGGATTAAATAAATATAAATTCGCCGCTTAATTGAAAAATTATAAATCAATATCTATATAGGAATGGTTATTAAACTAATTATTACTTGCACAATAAGTTACACACTTCGATCTATTATTCCGTACACCGTACACATGCAAATTTCTTTCGATTGTCCTAAAACGAAGAAAACTTTTGAAGTACAGATCTTTTGTCTTAATATATTCTAACGAGAGAAACTCTTAAATCCATGTGAGGTCATATTTTACAAACGTTAGTGATTTACGAAACAATTGATTGTTCGTTTGTTAAAAGCACATGTATTCGTTGATTTATAAAAAAATCTAGGTTACCTTAAAAGCAACTGATATAATTACTAATTTGTAATCTTGAAATCATGAGTTCAACTTCAAGCCGTTTGTAACAGCCTCATATAAAACTGTGTACATAGATCACTACATGAATCGAGTTGAGCATCATATATGCCCTTACGCAAAAAATGTTTATCTATTTAACTCCGATTTAAAATAAATGGTTCATCTTCCACTAACTTCTTAGCGAAAGAAAATATAACATACTTTACTAGTTACAATATCACACCTATGAACTCGTAAAGAAAACTTTCTAACTCCGTACCTGCTTTAATCAAAACGAAAAATATGTCAAAGATATACAATGATAACAAAATAAAAACGTGTTAACATAATAAAAGATGCCATCAAGCACGTCACTTGTGTTTATAAAGAAAACAAGCGCATAAAATTTTGAAATCGAACATTATTCAATGCATCTTAAAATATAAAAGAAATATATACAAATTCACATGCATCAATAAAGAGGTATGTATAAATACTTATAGATCAATAGCACCATTAAGTCACCACCACCCATGGCACATGGCTAGACAATCTTTAATGTGATTCAGTAGGCTCGCCCACAGGACTCACAACTCGAACCAAGGCTACCCTAATCGGCAAATGGATCGAGCCCAACTAGCCATTAAGTCCACCATCACGAGCCATTAAATAACCTATTTTCATGAGAAAAAAAGACTAGGGTTAGGTCTCATTAAATAACTTTTACCACTACTTCTAGAATTCTCTAGAAATTGTTTACAGATTTAAAATTTTTGTTTAAGTTTTCATTGGTGATAAAAAAAGACACTTATAAATTGATGAGGATTAGATCTTATTTAACGATATAGTGGTACTGGTGTTACTTTTTATAAAAGTGGTGTGGGTTTAAACCGTTGTACGTAAGTACAATGTTTGGTGGAATTATGATGACAAAGGTTGTTGTTTAAAAAAAGTTGATGAAGATTTAGGGTGGAAGACTACAAATTTATTATAGAAAATATTCAAAATTTGATAATAAAATCGTTACTACCATTAAAGAAGAAAATTTAAGTCAGGAAAAAAACTGTAGTAAAATTTACGACAAATTTCAACATAAAGTGGTGATAAATTACTTTGTGATTTAAACTCGTTCTATGTTTTGTGATGGACTTAAATCCATAGCTAATTCTTACGATTGGATTTTTAGGTGCAAGTTCATCGCATATGAAATTTGTCTCTAAAAATCTTCATTAGGGTTTTGTTATGGAATTTATGGTCATAAAATAAAGAAAAAATGGATTTTAATAATCCAAACTATTATCTTTTGTCTGATAATGATTCATACAATTTATTTAACTGGCAACACTTTTAATTTCACTTTTGTTACAAGTAACAGTCCCAGTAGCATAATTACCACATATTCACAATCAGTATGTATTTGTTTCCGCTCTATTTCGCTTGTATTTTTTTTAACTTTCGTTTCTAACCATTATTGTGAGCGAAATCAGGTGAAAATCATGTGTACATATTTATAATTATGTTACCAGGATTGCAGTAGGTAAAAAAAATAAAATTTGATAGTGTTACTGTTCAAATTATTAGTTTGGTTATTATCGACCAACAGACAATAGTTTAGATGTTTAAAATTCAATTTCTCTAAAAAAACCTCTCGCAGATGTCCCCGATGAAAAACTAGTGATGAAACTAGGCGACATATGTACTAGTGGATTGATTTTGATTACAAATAAGTTTTTAAGGTAAAGTGTAGCATTAATTTACAAACAATCATAACTTTAATTATCACTATCACGTTGGATGACTATCGAACAAATGGGTGGTGATGAATAAATGATGCATGGTTTTCATCTTTTATTTGGCTACTTTGCTTGGAAATAACTTTGAGCCTTTGGGTGACCTTCCTAAGCAAAACTCATTATTATTAGTGAATTGTGGGACCATCAAATAGCAATATCAAAAGTAACTCCTCTAAGAAAGCTTTCACTTTAAAATAATATATGATTAACATATTATCTAAATCATATAGTCTTTGAATACAAAAGGGATATAGTTATAGCGGTATCAAATTATGTAATAAATGTATCATTTTCATGTGATTGAGGGTTTAAGTCTTTTGGTGGAGGAAAAAAAATGTAAGTTTAAGAATATGGTTATAGATTGTGTGGGTCAGCCGTTCTAAAATATATAAGCTTTGAAGTCTAAGATCAAGATTTGATCTAATGAACCCTCAAGATATTTTGCCAAAATTTGAAGTTTATAAGAGGTTACTTGGTATAATATCAACATCATATGATATATAAAGCACATAGGAGTGTTTGTCGCGTGTAAAGTATTTCATTCGGGATAGAAATCGGTCCCCTTCTATTTATAACTTGATTTTGAATCATTGACGGATTAGACGAACAGTCAGACTATTCTGACTTGTTCTTTATCTGTTGTAGGTATAGTTTGGTGATTAGCAGTCGAGCAATAATATAAAATTTGATATTTTGCCAAAATTTACAATTTGTAAGAGGTTGTGTAGTATAATATCAACATCAAATGATACACGAAACATTAAAGAGTGCTTGCCCCATGTAAATTATTTCGTTTTGGGATAAAAATTGGTCCCCTTCTACTAATAACTTGATCAATGAAGGTTTAGACAAACAGTCAAACAGTTCATACTTATTGTTTATGTGTTGTGGGTGTAGTTTAATGATTAGCAGTAGAGCAATATTATAAAATTTGATATTTTGTCAAAAATCTAAAATATATAATTAGTATAATATCAACACGAAATGATACGTAAAGCATATAAGAGTGCTTGTCGCTTGTAAAGTATTTTGTTCTGGATAGATATCGATCGTCTACTATCAATAACTTGATTTTAATTAATAACGAGTTAGACTGACAGTCAGACAATTCTAAATTGTTCTTTCAGTGTCGTAGGTATAGTTTGGAAGAATAGCAGTCAAGCAATAACTTCTAACGTGAACACAAAATACTATACAAGCTCAATTAATACATGTTTGAAAAATCATATTTGTCACCGGTTCACTTACATAATTATTGAAATTTAATCCAAATGATTGAGTACTTTTATAAAAGAAAACCTAAAACACCATGTGTTCAAATTCAATTTTAAATATGGTCTAATAAACTATTACAATGAATAAATAATTGTTATATTGCACCAACTAATTAACATAATTAGCAAATAAGGTGGGAGATGATGATGTGTAAACGCATGAGATGTGTGACAAATAAACTACCAAAATTGGTGCTACTGTTTCCCTTTTCATGAGCCTTAATTAGACTCCTCTTGAATTTTCTTATTCAATACTTTTTCTTAGACACGCGTCTTCAAAGTTAAATTATATTTCAATGAAATGTATTTATATTTATTGTATAAAATTCCATCTATGTTTAAAATAATTATTGTTAGTTGTGTAGTCCGCTCCAAGTTAACATAACATCATGTCTTTTTTTAACGTTAATTGTATGACACTGTTTTGAATAATATGTGTTATCTTAATCGGGCTTATCTATTCGTTTTTTCAGACAAGACCACACACCCAACCGCCCTCAAAAGAAAACCCACAACTAAAAAAACCATTTGGCTCATCACAAAAGCATTTTTGCCCGAGCTAGACTCGAACCATAACCTTTCATTTGCGAAACCACATGACTACCACTAGGTCAGAAGGCTTTGTTAACGAAACATCATGTGAAATAAAAATTTGTCACTATACAAAACCTAATAGCATGTATAAACATGTTTAATAAAACTAATAACTTTTGCCAATAAAGGCACTTTTTATTAGCATTCTAAAGCTAGTCAATAAAGGGCAAGGCACCATATACTCTTGCCATTAAACTTTTTGTCAACAAAAGCATTCTAAACTTTCAGTGTTTTCCTTTGCACTTTATGTACCTTTACACACAACTATGATCTACCAAAATACCTAGTCATTCACTTTACGCTTCTACGACTTCATGTTTATCGGCGATTCGCTTTGCGCTCGTATTATAACTTAATATGACATTTCATGAATAATACCATACAAGTATAAAGCCACATTTGAGATAGACATGTGCTTGCATCAATGTTAGAGAATGCTTGCATCATTTACTCCCCTAACACGCTCGTACGTATTATAACTTAATATGACATTGCATGAATAAAACCATCTTCATTTCTTATCTCGTTCAGCTGACAAACCATCTATTTTCATGATCTACTCTAGCATGTTATCTTTCTTTACTCGTCTTATCTATTAACCTTTTTAATATAGTTAGACTTTTTTTCTTTTTCTTTATTTTATATTTTATGAACACTCAATTCAACCATACTTTAGTAACTTTTTAGGTCTATCACTTTTTAAATCGAACTCTCTAGTTCTTTTCCTCTCTCATTATCATTCTATTACATTTCACAAATAATCTTTAACATTGATTTCCTTTAATAAATTGTGGTAAAATCCTTCTATCGACCATCTTTTAGTAAGCTATAGGCTCAACACTAGAGTATATACATCACAATCCAACTTGGCGTTACATCAGTATAATATAATTATTTTTCTATCACTTTAGTGTTTTCATTACGTCACATCACACCACAACATTGGTTTATTTCTTTTTAATGATTTATTTTATTTTTAAGTAAAAATAATAATAACTATACAAAAAAAACTAACATCCATTAGTAATTAAACAATATTACATAAGATCAAAACAAAAAAAGAAATATTAATTCAAGATAAAAATAGAAACTAGAGATGGCGCTTCACGATGCATTTTCGGATGTTTTTGACAGCAATGTGTTCCTCTCCGGTTAGGTGATCGATTGGGGTAGACAATTATATAAGATCATCTCGCTCCTGTGACTCCTGCTTCAACCGGAGATGTTCCATTCGTATTTGGTTGAGCGTGTCCCATCGTCTACTAATGGCATTAACGTGTTTAGGTTGGGATACGACTGATGATGATACCAACTACTTTGTCGTCACTTAATCCCTCCTGGTTGGCCGTGGGATTTTTACCGGGCTATCCTCTGATTCATCGTCAACATCGTTAAGTCAAGTCGCGCTATCATACTGTTTAACAACAATGTTTATAAAAAATATATATATAAATATTTATTTATTTTATCATTATATAAACCACATAATATCCAACTTATTTTTACATCTCATAAATGGCATCGGTTGTGGTGAGCTATAAATCACCACGTCACGACAATGGTAGCGGTGTTATCACAACTATCATGGCACCCTGTATGAATGCACTATGCGTGGTTTAAGTAGCTATTTACAAAATTTGATGTTGTTCAAAAAAAAATATTCTAAGACACTCGATATCAATCAAATAACTATAGTGAGCAATTTTGTTTTAATATAAGAGGACACTAACCAGGGAAGTGATAGGGATATCCAAGGGCTAGATGGGAACGCCACCCTTTGGTTCCGATGAATAAAATAAACCCCTGAACCGAGAAATAATCATCGGGATTCACCTAACGGGTTGGTGCCTTGCACCTTGTACCGTATCACTCAAATAGCACACAAGAAAAATGTGGGAAAAAACCGGAAAATCTGTGATGACATCATGCAAAACGAAGAAGCAAAAGAACCCAGATGATAAAAATAAATTTGATGTGACGTTAACGTAACAACCAGGAGAAGCAAAAGGAAACCTAAAGGCTAGAGCGACTCTCACCCCTCTAACATTTAAATATATCTCAAAATGATAAATTAACTTTAAATGATATTAATATCCAACTCGTTGATCATGATTCATGATGCGACCCGATCACCAAATAACCCTTTTTGTTCCTTCTAACCATCTTCTCACCCACTTGTATTTTTATTTCCTTAATTGAACGAACAAATAATATTAATAAAATACCAAATTTAATTTACTAATTACTAATGTAAACACAAAATTAATTACAGGATAATAAAATAGTGGTGAATTGAAGATCCCCGAAAATCGCATGAACATCCGATATCCAGTTGTCTTCGACTATTTTAATGCTCATACACGATATTATACTTGCTATTTACGTACAAAGAGAATTTAATTATTTTCTTTCTTAATAAATAAATAACTTTGAATTGATAACGAATTAATGATGAAGTTAATATTATAATAAATAGTTGGTGAAAAATGAAGTTTGAAAATAACCTTTTAAATAGCATGATACAACTATTATATGGACTGTTTAGGTAATCCCTTACGCACACATCTAATAATTTTTAATTAATTAGTATAGTTATGTAGATTGTAACTATACAATTTGATATATCAAATTAAATTCTTCTCAACCACTTTTCTTTTTTAATTGTAACTACACAATTTGATGTATTAAACTAAATGCACAATAAATAACCCGCATTTTTTCAGGAAAAACCGGGGAAGCAATTGTATATGTACAAGCACACTTAACACTAGAAAATACCAAAATAAATAGTTTGATTAAACCGGTTTGGCCAATGAGTCCTAGATCAACTGATTTAGAAGAAGGTACCTTATGACTTTTCAAAGTGGAAGTTATGGTTTAGAGTCTCACTTGGTGCAATATGTTTCAAGTGGACCAAAGGTTTTACCACAGTGCGCCTTTGGGTGGTGGTTTTCCCTTGTAATGGTGGGCGAGCCGGGTCACCAGCGTTGTCTGTGTTCGCGGGCGTGGGTGGCCTTTCGCCAATGGGTTTACGCTGGTGACCGGGCTTGATAATTATTCGTTGGCCGTTCAAAAAAAATATGAAACCAGTTTGAGATTTATTTTAATTTATAATTTACGGTTGATGCTTAAACCGGTTTTAAGGGTTCAGCCGACCGTTCGAAACTTAGAACCAGTTATTTAACATTTATTTTGTTTCTTTTTCCTAAAATATACAATTATTCATGTGTTATACCCTTAATAATGTTTCGCATTTCGGTATAGAATTTTTATTAAAACCTACTTAAACATTCTTCTTTGAGAACCCAACCATCACTATAACTTTAGAGACAAATTTTAGAATTTTCATTACCGAAGTTAAAACAGATTGTGTAAAAGCAATAACCTTTAATTGTAATGAAAATATAATTTCAAATTAGTGTCATTTCCGAGAAGAAGTCATAAGTTTGTAGGTTCAAAACTTTGAAAGAAAAAACGTGTTTACTTCTTTAGAAACTACTTGCTTTTAATTTGGTACAAAAACTAAAATAAAATGTTAGAACATCTCCACCGCAACGGTTTTCACAAAACTTTGAATTCGGTTTTTAGTTCAGTTAATGGTTACACAAAATCATAATATTCAGTTCGATTATGTGAATAAACCGAATAATGACCGGTTTAAGCAGATAACCAAACCGAATAAATCAGTTTAATTGATTGTATTCGGTTCGTTTAACTCCATTTCTAATTCGATTCAATATGGTTAAGCTATCCTCAAATAATTTTAATAACCAAAATAAACCGTTAATTAGATGTTGAACAACTCAGAAGGTGGATTGAAAGTTTGAAACTGTAATCTAGAATTTAGTCGTATCAATATCAAAGATTAAATTACTACAACAAACTTCTCACTAACAATACTATAAACTATAATAATCATATCAATTTATCTATGTACAACAAATCAAATAAAATCAGAATCAGTGCCTTACAACACCAACGAAATCAGAAGATCAAAATTGTGATTGATTCGATTGATGAAACAATAATAATAATAATATTAATAATAATAATATTATTATTATTCACACCACCAATTTCTTCACCTTCTTCCCCTTCACATTACCACTGCTGAAGAACCCTACTAACCCTTGCCTGTACGGCAAATACGATCTCCTCTTCACACCTTCACGTTTAGCTCTCTGTTGCACATAGAACAACTCATGAATCGACGGTGACGACGGTTTCAACTTTCCGGCCGCCGGAGATACGTCGCCGGAGCTCACCTTTTGCTTCGGAACCTCCGGTTTCTTATGCGTCAACAGCACCATCGGCTCCTTCCCCTCGCTGTTGCTCCGGCGGAGCAAATCTCGGATCCTCCACCGTTTGGATCCGGATCCGGTGGAGCTGCTCTTTTTGCACCGGCTGAGATGCGATGCTCCGGCGTCGGCTTTGTTCCTCCACACGCAGAACACCGCCGGAGCGTCACCGTCGGATTCATCCACTTCCGATGAAGACGATGAAGAGGAAACGGATTCTTCACGTTCGTTGATGAACAGCTTCTGTAACGAATTCGCACACTCGATTTCTTCTTCTACAAGTTTTCCACCTCTCGTTTCACGATCCACTTCACCGTCGTTCGGAAGCAATAGATCACGGTTAAACAGAGGAAAACGTGTACGGTCGTCGGAATCGGTATATTCCGGCGAGATTACGTCATCTCCGATGACGAAATCGAAGTCGAATTCGTCGTGAAATAGAGATGTGTGTTGTAATTGATTGCTGATTCTTCCGGCGGCGGTGGAGGCTTGAGTATCGGTGGAGTAACAGCTGAAGCTAGGGCAGAACCCTAGGTCATCTGTTTGTTGATGTTGCATTTGTTATTATTATTGTGGTTGAAGAGTTGATGAAGATGATGAAGATTGTGTTTGAAATGCAAAGGGTGAATGAATGGAGTATGAAGGGATTTGGTAGGAGGGAGATTTATAGGGGGTGGCACACTAGAAACAAATTCTTGATTGCACTTTCTACGGCTTAGAAATTTAAATAATATCATTTTTGTGATATAAAATAACTACATAATAGTTTAGTAAATATATAAGGTATGTTTGGTATTAAGAAATGAGAGTCGGAATGTAACTAATGATTTAATAAAAATAAAAAATAACATATTTGGTTGTTAAAGGGAATAAAATGTATTATTACATAAGTAATTTTATTCTTTTTAATCATATCAAATCCATTCTATCATGGGCAAAGGATATAAAGGGGTTGGGGAGGGGGGGGGGGGAGGGGGGATGCGTCCTCCCACTTTTTGTCACTAATGTTATTTTTTGTTTCGATGGTATAAAATTATGACCCATAGTGTAACTTTTTTATATATACTGAGTTCGTCTCTCCTAAAAAAATTTGGTTTCGCCCATATCCGCATATAGAAGTACTCAAGCTCTGCCACTTCATTCTATACATACTTTCTGTTTTTTTCATTCCATCTCATTTAACCTTAGTCACCACGACCACCCAGTCACCATCACCGGCGACCACTGTCGCCGGTCACCGCCACCAACCGTTATAGTCACAACCACCAGCAGCCGGCACCAACCTCTAAGCACCACCTTCATCGGCCACAATCACCACTGGAAACCACCACAGACCACTAGACATCACCACCATAATCACTTTTACGTTTCATTTCTTCGTATTATCCTACTTAACAAACAACACAAAATAATAATTCATTCAATTTTTCTTAAATGATAACCAAACAGGACAATATAATGTAATGATTTATTTTATTTTCTCATCCATTTTATTATTTCATCCATTTCATTAATTCATTTATTCCATTATTCCATACCAAACATACCATAACTTATAATAAAAGACCAACTATGAGTACACATTGCCTCTTTCTAACCCATTCATCTAAGTGTCACGTATTCCCACATGTTATTACATCCTTTAATCTTGAGCTACAATATTATGAAAACTATTAACTTATATCAATTACAATAAATATTATATTTATAATCAGTTATTATTTTAAAGTTATTTGACATCTTTCCAAAAGTTATAAGAAATTGCTAATTATGTTAACAAAATAATATTTAAGTTATCAATTTTAATATTACCATTAACAATTTTTTGTTTTATTAAAATAAAAGATCCTTTCATATTTTCTTTCGAATAACATTTTCCTTTTAATTAATATTAAAATTCATGACATTATTCATATTTTTTGTAATGTTTATTTTTTAAAAGCATTTCATTGATATGTATTTTACCAATTTCTATAAGCTTCAATACTATTACGCAAAGAAATATTTTATATTGGAACAATTAGTTTTTAATTCTGTGGTGTTTATGGTCTTAGTTACGTATCATTGCTACATAGTTTTGTAATTTTTATCAAATTTGTTCATTAGTTGATATTTCTTCTTTATTTTCATGTTCAACCATTCTCCCTTCATTTATTTTATTGTTGAACGACATAATTGTTTGATAATATTATATTATGATAATATTTTTATTCTAATATATCTTTTGAACATCATATATACATATATACATATATATATATATATATATATATATATATTAATTTGAATTTATATGATTTTACTTACACATTTGTTATTTTAAGTATTTGTCAAATCGTGTAACACACGATGCATTAAACTACGATATGGTATTATAATTCAGACTAGACTTAGTTTGACTAGTGGCACTCCTAACTTTTATTTTCATTGTCAATGACAATATTAGTAGTATAATAGTTATAAATTTACACTTGATTTGTATTTTCGTTCCATTCATATCATAATTGTGAACGCAATCGAGTGAAAATAAACGTTATTCTTTGATAATTATGTTATCAGGACTATTGTTGGTAATGAAAATGAAAGTTGAAGTGTTACTAGTTAGAATGATAATATATATTATTATCATTTCAATAAGTAATATTTTGTTTTTTTAAAATCCAACTGACCTATTATGTATATGATAAAGTTGTTGTTTAATTATAAAGTTGTTTTTAGTTCCAGCTTAGGTTTAATTACACATAAAATGTAATTAACCATTAAAGGATAGATTTTTAATAACTATTAAGAGGCTATCAAATAATTTTTAAGATAAAGAATAAAAAATTAATGCATGGGATGCGATAGGGTTAAACCCAAAACCTCCACTAATGAGCGAGTCACAACGACCAACTATGCTGGTTAGACCTTATCATTCTACCCACAAGAAAATTATATACTTAAAATACGTACGCATGTTGAAAAATAAATGCTATGAACACTATTATTATCAACCTTGTAATTGTAGTAAAATATAATGTAAATCATTCATATTAAATGTTATTTAAAGTGAAAAATTATGTATATATGAAACCAACTCCCCGACTCAGTAAAGAAGAACCCAACTTGTAACAACGATCCCACTTGAAGATATAAAACTATTAATACGCAACAACTGCATTTAAGCATAAGTTAGAAAACCCATTATAAAAATGTCTAACTACTTGATGACGAAGAGGTAGAAATTTACTTTATATATTAACAAAAATATAATTCATATTGAATGCATTATAGTAATTTTGTTCAGACTTTTAATCCACTAATTTTATACCTTTCATATTTTTCTAGAAAAAATGTCTATATACATTAATCTCTTACCCATAATATTAAATACAAAAATTACAAAATCAAGGAGAAATAAAAAGGATCCATAATAAACATAACACTGGCCAACATGGAACTAGTCACTTAATAGAGATTTTGATTTTTAGATGTGAGGTTGTAGAGTCAAATCCAGATAATTATGTAATATGAAGTAATCTAGGAGTAACAGTAAGATATGTTTGCTGTTAAAAAAGAAATTAAACATAACATTGATTGCTCTTGTGTGCATCCTTATGATGACGAGGCAATTGGTTCTTTTATTGAATATCTTTGTTTAGTTTTTTCTTTCTCGATCATTTTCCAAAGTAGGTTGTGTTAAAAGAAATTTATGATAAAAGTAAACAATTTTATTACATTTTACTTGCATAAGGTAGCGTGTCATGGGTGCCTGTTGTGTGCAGGTTGTTTAGGTGGACGATGTTAATGCGCCACCAACAATGGATAGAAGGGGAGAAAGACAATGGTAGTATAGGGAAGAATCGTCGTACTTTTGTAAAAGAGAAAAGAAATCGCATTGCAAGGCACCACACATGATGTGGCCGAGATGCATGCTGTCGTGCTGGGAGTGTGTAAACATCATTCAACATGATCCATCTAAGGGAATTGGACCGATGGGGGTGTTGGGGGTACGTACCAAAACAAAGGGCTTCGTAGTATTTTTTTAACACAAAACATATCATCGTTATTAACCTAAACTAAATGTTTTATAAAAATAATATATTTCACTTGTAAAACTTTCCGCTTAAGATGCCAAAGATTTTCAAGATCATAATAATCTTTGAAATGTGCAAGTTTAATGGGTGTATGATTAACGTTGCATAGCTTAATTAATGATTCATTTGAAGATCTGTAGGAGTGCAGAAGGTGCAACAAAGATGTTTACGCATCTTAAGTTTGAAGTTTTTCTTGATCACCATTTACTTATCAAATCATGAGTGATTACTTTTTCATTAAATTTGTTAATTGTCACATTTAATTTCTTAATTCTCATAATTTATATCTTAGTTATCAGCTTGATTGCAACTCTAAGATCACCTATGAAGTCAGCCTATTATGACATTGAAAATTCATTAAAAATCCAATCGATAAAATCATATATTACATTAATAGTAAAAGGCATGGACAAAGTTCTAACAACTCTTGAAGCTTTTGGTTTAAGTCTACTTTACCTGCATTGGTTATTTTTTGTTTTAATCATTCTAACTAAAATATAAATACAATACCATACAACTTCTAAACAGACTGATCAGGTGGCTAGCGGTCGCGCATTTAAGTTTTTGCCCAAGCACCGTGGGTTCGAGCCGCACTTAAGTCCTTGCCAAAGCATCATAGGTCCTTGTGCGCTTAAACTCATTAATGTAAATATTCTAATACGCTAAGCATTTAGATAATATACAAATATATAATATAATCTTATTAAATTTCAAAAATATCAATTTTAAAAATATAAAATATTTGTAAAGTTTATAAATTTATAAATTTCAGACCTTTTACTATCCTTCATTATATGTTTGAATTTTCCCCTATTATCTCAAAGTTCATAAGGGTGATGGGAGTGGGCTCGATAGATGCCAACTCTCGACCAAAAAACCTAAACTATCGGTCTATAATATCATTCTCAAATTTGGTGGACGTCAACTCCTGAAATCAAGATCCTCGATTTCGTAATTGTTCACCAATAAGAATACTAATCAGTAATGATAAAATTACCGTCATATTTATAAATTGAAAAAAAATTCTCTCAAAAAATTTGATATATACACACAATTAAACACTCCTTTTTCACAATCGAAACTAATCATTTTATATTTTCTTTCAACCAAATAAACCATGAATCCATTTTAAATGCTCCCACCTAGAGCTGCAAACAAAAGTGAACGTTCAGCGAACTATTCGTGAACTGTTCGGCGGAAAGTTCGTTTATGTTCGTTCGTTTAGTAAATGAACGAACACGAACAAGAAAATTCTGTTCGTTTAGTTAAACGAACGAACATGAACACAAGCCGCGTTCGTTCATTTATGTTCGTGAACGTTCGATAATGTGTTCGTTTATGTTCGTTCGTAAACGTTCGATAATATGTTCGTTTATGTTCGTTAAGGTGTTCGTTTATATTCTTAATTTTTGTGTAAGTTATTTTATGACTATTATATTAAGTATTTTTTGATATTTATGTTAAGTACTTATTTATTTTTGATTGATTTTATGTAATATTTGTAATAAAAAATGTAAATTCTATTCTAAAATAAATCTATAATCATTTGTATTCGTTTGTGTTCATGAGCTTCTTTGTGTCCGTCATGTTCATGAACAGTTGTTTGTGTTCATTTGCGTTCGGTAAGTGTTCGTTAACAGTTCATGAACATGTTCAGTTTCTTAACGAACGAACACGAACAAGAAATCTCGCTCGGTAAGTGTTCGTGAACAATTCATGAACAAGTTTGTTTCTTAACGAACGAATACGAACAAGGCCTTGTTCGTGTTCGTTCTTGTTCGTGTTCGTTCGGTTCGTTTGCAGCCCTACTCCCACCTATTTCGTACTCGCACATGTGGCATGAAAGGACGTTAACTGTGTTTTTAGGTCCTAAAAAGTAAATGGATAATACTTCAATATCCTTTAAGACAAATACACCACACTAGAGTTAGAAACATCATATATGCTTGTATCATATTGCACAACATAATTACGAGGAATGAAGTGGCCGCAATATCGCCCAAGCACGTGGAGGTTCCTTCGAACGAGAAGGAACTGAAGATGTTAATTTAGGGCTATAATCTCGAAACACCCATGACAGTCTTCGAACATATCTCGTGAAACACATCGCTCAAGCCTATGGTCCTCATATAGATTAGTAGTTTTTATCCTTTTCTTTTGAATACATGTAGTATTTTTATGAAATTAATCTTAACCTAAAATAATCTTTAAATTTTAAATTTGAATTAGTTAACATAAATAATTACAATTCGAAGGATTGTTGGTAAATCATTTCCTCATCTCAAATAAAAAAAAGATTGAATAATTTCGAAAGAATCTGATATGACTCTAACAGATTCAGATTATATATGTGTTTATAATATACTTGACAGTTGATGCACAATAAGCTTTAAAATCGTTTTTTTTTATTTCTTTTTTATGTGTCACTTTCTTTTTTATTAAAGGTGGTGGCTTTAATGAACGTTACTTAAGTCGCACGATTCTCGAATAAGAAGTTCACACGTTGAGTCGCTACTCGACCACTATATCCTTGTGAATGTAGGTAACAAGAAGTTGCATATGCAACTTGCCTCTTTTAAAGCTTTTATACTATTACTATGTTCATTTAATGTTGTACTCTACCCCACACATGTGAAACACCATAGGTTTATAAAAAACTACAAATCTTGTATTCTAAATATATAAAAATTTATTTTGATGTTCTAAAAAGTTACTCATACTTTTTTGTAAGGAAAAATATCACAAAATAATAATAAAATTTTAAAAGTGTTACAATTTGATCAATTATGCATATATTCTTCAAATTAGACTACTAAACTATCAAATCGAGTCATTCAAAAAGTAATGAAGGAGAAGACGTGTGGTTTGAAATCTTTAATATATGTTATTATATTAGAAAATAAAAAATATATGTTAATTATATTTATAAAAAATAAAAATTATCTAAAATTCATGTCACCGTTTCACATTAGCATAAAAAACATATTTTCTAATTGAAACAAAAAGAAAAACATAAATAAAAAAACATGTTAAAACTTATAATTTAAATAAAACATAAAATCCGAGTGATCTAATTGGTTCATTAGTTAATTGTTAAAACTTATTTTTTTAATATACAGAGTATTATATGTTTAAAAATGTCTAGATTATTTTATTTTAAATTAATAACAATCATTATGTTTATTATTAGTTCATTAGTTATATTGATTTGCAAGGATAACACTTAAAAATATGTGAAAGTTCTAAAAACGAATTGAACAGTGGTCAACTGACTTATATTGTTTAGCATTATTTAATGCAAAATCATGTAAAGAATGTGAAAATATGTATAACTACGATGTGAATAAATAAATAAATAAATAAATAAATAAATAAATAACTAAACAAAAGTATTAGTTTGGGCTACAACGGTCCAACATAATTTAACATAAAATTAACGAAAATTAACCCTAATATCCAAACTAGTTATAATAAAAAGTTTGAATCCAAATATGTTATTTATTGTTTATTATTATTATTATTTTTATTAACTCAAACATCTTATTTTGCTCGAACTTAACCTTAAACCGCTAGGACCACATTTGTATCAACTCTGAATAAATAAATCACATCGTTTAACATTTTGGCAGCTAAAATTTTAATTCTTAATATCTTATATTTTTGCTTTTTAATCCATGTTAATTGAATATCCATGAAACTTTTAACATCTTAATTTTAGTTATTCAAAATTTTATTCTATTAAGGTGTTACATAGAAAGCATGCTTGTCAAAAGTTTCATACTTCCATCCACTTTCTTCTTCCTTTTTCTCCGATCGCCCCAAAAGTTTATCAACGCTTTAATTAAAGATTATTAAATAAAGTATAAAACTTTAGCTCCATTTTCAATGATAAAAGGCGCATAAATTTAAAGTCATATTAATTTCTAATGTGTTGTCAAAAGATGTCATTATTATTTAGCAACTAAGAAAATTCCAACTCCTCAGGGGGAGGGGTGCCCATGTCGCGAGGCTCGGCGGGCCTCAATGTGGGGCTACAACACCGCGACGTCGGTCACCCCTCTTCACGCCACCAAGCTTTCAGTTCACAGCATGTTCTCGTCGCGCGCCAACCTCAAAAATTCGACCGTTGCAACAAGCTTTTTTTATTTTTTTTTATATTTTATAATTAACTTTTTTTATTTTTAAATATGTAGAAACATTGTTGGTCGAGCGGAAGCAACAAGGATAATATCATCCTTAAAGCATTAAGCGAATACAAAAAGGTTTACAAGAAAAAAAAAGTTTTACAAGCCTCAAAGCATGGAAGGTTGTAAAAAACCATGCTAAATGGTAGCCGGTCAAGGTTATGACTAGGAGTTTGGTGCTCAAGCAACAAAGAGAACTAAAACTTCGAAATTGGGTCAATACGTAAGCTCAAATGAGCCCGTTACAAGTCCCCCTCCCCGACCTCAATGAAAACGCGACACCGACCAGCCAAGATGTAAAGGGAGTAAAGTGGTGGAGTCTTTGAGCAAAACAACACTGAATGAGGCCATAATTGATTACAAAACAATGAGGGAGAAAGAAATGGAGCAAAGAACTCAACGAGAATCCCTTCGTATGAAATAAGCCGAAAAGAAAATTGCTTTGCTAGACTTACAACGAAAAGCTTTTCTTCGAGAGACACTAGATCAGGACATGAAGATTTTTCTAAAACCAAATGACGATGTTCCCAAGGCGGTATTAAAAATTGTCCTAGAACGCAAATGAGAAATTGTCCTACTACGTGTTATAGATTTTTAGTTTAAGTTTTACGTATATGTTGTTTTCATTTTAGAGTAGTTTTTATTTTTAGGTTGTATTTTTTTTATATTTTATGGAAATATTGTTTTAAAAAATAAAATTATGACATGAAATAACATAAGTGTCCTTTTAAAATTTTATGATGTGATGCGATATGGTATGAACTGAATGAACATAAGTGTCCTTTTAAATTTTATGTGATGCGATGTGGTATGAACTGAATGAACATGTTTTGGTTGATTGATTCATGGTATAGTGGGACACTCATGACATGAGCGTCCCTACACCCTTAAATGTGAATCGTGGTGCAACAAACATATGTCGAGTTGTATTTAGTGGTACATTTGACAATTTTCAACCAAGATAAAATAAAGGCAATAATCCATCATGTTAATTTGATAAATAAAACTCTTACCTTTTATTTTTGTTAATAAAGACAATCTAACTCGCGTAATCATCGTATATTACACTTGATTTACATTTGATTTTTACTTGATTATGCTCACAAAGAAGACAGTTTCCCACTTAGTGGTCGCCTCTATCATACTTGTGAGCGAAATTGAGAAATTCAAATGTAAATCTATATTGATTATGTGAATGAGATTGTTCTTGATAAAGAAAATAAAATAAAAATGTTATAAACTAAACTGTCGATGTAAAGTTTGGATTATGAAAATCTAATTTGACTAAATAAATATAAAAATTCTCAAGATCAAGATTTTGTGTCGGAGATGTGATCAGATTAGTATTATTAATGATAAATAAAATAAATAAATTACTGAACTTTTTTTAGTTTCATTTATATATAAAACTAAAACTTCCTTTCACATCTCTTTCTAATATTGACGTTTCTCTCCCTTTATTCATAACTTTAAAAATCGTTCACTTATTAATTATCATTTCACATTATCGTTTCGTCTGTCTATAATAAATCAAAACTATTAAGCCGTAAACCAAACATATTTAGGAGCATAACACACTTTGTTCATATGCCTAATTAAATAAACCGACATACAAACTGCTTGAACAAAAGGAATCTAGTCTAATGGTTCCATAATACTAAAAAATAATTTTCTTTTAACCTCAAACTTTTGATAAAAGAGATACAATTTATCACGAGGATGTCTCATTGGTGACTACCAAGGCGTTAATAATGTATTCAAGATTTTTTTGTGTACTCGCGACACGACCCGAACTATCCAGACTACTCAAATTACAACAACTAATAACTGAATAACACCTCAGTTTTACGTAAATATACTCAAAAATACCCAAATTGGTAAGGACACAACCCAAAACCGTCATGGTCTTCTCTCCGCTATTACCACTCGGAACCACCTACCCTCAGACCCTACTTGAACTGTTGGTTCTTTGCTGAGGGTGCCCCGAGTACCCTTATAAGCAAATAGTGTGTAGACTTAGGAGTTATATTTAACATGTGTGTGATTCAAATAAAAACGATACATACATGCTTGAATGCATGTATGCGTATATACACATATAAACATTCACACATAAAAAAAAGTTTTAATTTGACAATCACAAATAATTTCCTAAAAACAAATATTCGTATGTTAGAAGAGACATTTCTACTTTTTTCCTGATTTGCTTCCAAGATTTATGCCCATCCACAGATCCTGTTGGAAAAAAGTAGTGAAATAATATATTAAATATTTTACAATTAAGAAAAACAGGGTGTTTTACCCGTTCCGCGTTGCTATGGTATCGTACGCAGGGTGATGACGTATAGATTACAATGGAGTCTACTCATGTCCAAATTAAATTTACGTCAATAGTAAAATGACTCGAATTTAAATTGTTGAATGAAAACATATTATATTTGATCCGATTTTTTTCCAAGCAAAAATTATGTCAAAACATAGACTTACAATCACTCCGACTTGTTTTCGAACTAAATTTACGTCGAAACGTAGAGTAAATAAAACCGTATTATATTTGATCCACCGTGTTTCCAAACAATACTTACGTCGAAACGTAGACCAACCCTAAGCATACATTAATATAAACACGAAAAAATTTTATATTTCACCCAACTAATATCTGAACAAAACTATGTCAAAACGTAGAAGCATGTTGGAATGTAAACAATGTAAAAGTGTATATAAAGTTAAGTATGTAAACATTTTATATTTAACCCGTCATTTATGATTACAACATACACGAACTCGAATTTATATCGTACATGAGCAAACCCGGAGCTTTTGAAACTTGAGGGTGAAAATGTCCAAAGATAAAGTTGGGGGGGGGGGGGGGGGGTTATTTTATCGGTGAGTTTTTTTCAATTTTTTGTTCAATCTAAACTATTTTCATATATGGTTTTTTGCAACATCAAATCACATGTTGCTTATTAAACCATTTGGTTTGGTCTTTCTTCTCTTAAACTCACGAATAGAGTTCGAATCTAGAGACAAACATATATTTCTTTTTGTCTTTTCACATTTCTTATTCATTTTTATCAAAATTATTTGCAAATTAAGAACATAACTTGGCATTTAGCCTATAGGTAAACTTACACTTCTGCTGAACTCGATGAAGCGGCTTTGACTTCACAGGTGACAAACCATGTTTTATTCTTTTTTAGTTCTTTTTTTTTATCTTTGTTTTTTTGGTTACTTCCAATATTTTCTTTCAATGTTAACTCACGTTAGCGCCGCAACATGCGAGTCATAATCTTTTTTTTCTATGTGTCGATCTCATTATGTATTAAACCACACTAACATCACCGTCGCAACGCGTGTAACGAAGTTCGTAATCGCGCCGCATTGCGCGGGTTCAATATCTAGTGTTACAACATATATAACTATCTATTTTTCTAGGTCGTTAATTTGCAATGAGATTGTAACCTTTATTTCTTAAAAATATATTTTCATGCATGTGTTTTAACGTTTATCGTGTACTTAGAATTTGTAATTATACAAGCAAGCAAATTAGAGAATTTGTTCCATGTAAACTACACTTAGATTTTATTTGCATAAAAATATAATACTTGTAGATTTTCTAATAATTTTTCCATATGATCCAAGTACATAAAAGTGGTTACAAATGAAACAAATCAAGAAAACCGAATCCAAATCATATTATTATGAATATTTTATGGCAATAAAGTAGCTCGGAATTAAAATCTCAAATATTTTTTAATTCGTTAAAATAACATCTTATGTTTCTTATATGACTTCAAAAAGCACTTTACAATAAAAAGAGAGTCGACTCTCTAGAAGGAAAATCTTTTAAGTATCACCAAAATAAACAAAATATTCCAAAATTTGCGCCGCTGTGATGGAAAGCTATTATATTTTATAGTTTTACATGTTTGAGTGTTCATGTTTGGTATTAATTTGTTAAATAATTACAAAGTACATAAAAATAACTTAAACGAGATATGAAACAAGATAGAAGTAGAGGGGAAAACTGATCAATTTATTCTACACATACAATACAATATATAGAGAGGGAAAAACAGACTATTTTATGGCGATAAAATAATTCTCAATTATATCTTAAATATTTTTAAATCATTTAAAATAACATAGTATGTTCTTCATATGACTTCAAATGTCAAAAGCACTTTAAAATAAAACGATAGCGGACCCTCTAGAAGGAAAATCTTTTTATGTATTAGAATAATAAACAAAATATTCCAAATTTTGCGTCGTGCTGTTAGAAAGCTATTATATTTTATAGTTTTACATGTTTAAGAGTTCATGTTTGGTATTTATTTGTTAAATAATTACAAAATACATAATAATAATTAATCCACAAGTGCCTTCTACTATAGGTTTACTCAAACATGAGGGTTTTTTAATTTAGAAATCACTTATATTCATGTATTGATTAAAAGTAGATGAAAAGATTGTATTTATGTTTTAACTATGTGATTAGTAGATCATTTTACATTATATATTACATTTTTATTAAAATTACTGATAATTAGAATAAAAAATATTGTTTCATTTGAAAAATACTGATAATAATTATGAATATTGTTTCATTCGAAATACGTGGTTTTTAGAATTTTAGATGTGTTCTGCACGTCAAAACACATTCGACGATGCATCAAATCAATAAACTTGAACCCACTATTGTACATGTTTTGACGCACCAATATAAATTTGTGCATAAAAACCCGTAACAAGCAGTAACCTTGCAATGTTTAGACACACAATGACATAAATTGCCCTTTAACACATGTCTTTGTAGAAGTAACTCTGTAACAAGTTATACATAATTTTTTACCAATGCATCATACATGTTAAAACATCCGATTTTAAATAAAAATTAAACATAATGATTAATATCTAGTTCAAGATAATAAAATATATGAGCTGACAGCCGGTTCCAACGTCGCTGAAATGAGTTCAATCGACGTTCTTTTGACCTTTAGGGGTAGCTAAATACATTTCTTAAGTTTATTAGACAAAATTTATTTTTTATTTCAACATTCCTACATATGTATTTAACAACTCATTCCTATAAGATATGACCCAAAACTTTTGGACAGACGCGAGAAACGTTACCACCAGTATTATGCTACTTAGGTTTAAAGTTGGATGATTTTGCCCCTTTTGTCATAATAATATAATAATGTCTCCATACGATTATAATTTGTCTCTTTAATGATTTCAATGAGCTTATCCTGTTGTGATTTACATATTTGAAAACTGTTTCTTCTACAATGCTCTATAGATTATAGCTAGTTAGTTACAAAACTATATCATAACCATCTTCCATTCGCGTTGTTGACGAAATCTGGTTCCTAATGTTGCAAGTTTTTTTTTTACTTTTTAACGCGTTTTAGCCGCACAGAAGTGATCTTTATAACCAAACGTGTGTGTGCCTCAATGTATCGCGCACTCTGTGTTCCATTAAACGATGTAGTTGCATACAAGGCTCTTGATTTGGAAAAATGTAACAATGATCCGGTATGCCTGTTTTTGTTCTCAATCAATGAATCCAACAGATTATAGTCACATTTGATGTATACATATTGTTTCTTGTATAGGTGAAGGGTAACTAATGTTTTGTTTAATTTGAATTGGATGGCATTACCATGAGCTTGATAAACATTCCAAAGTGTTAGTTTATCTTGGTCATATTCATAGAGATGTGAAGGTACTTTATGTCTCATCATCACAATATCATATTTTTAACAACAAAAGTATGTGCATTCTTTCCGTTTTAATTTATAATAATAATCTGAGCAATAATGATGTTTTATCCGGTTACAACAAAGGTTTAGGTTTGTTTACATCTTATCTAGGGTCGTCCCTGAGATATCGAATGCCCTGTGCGACTAGTAAAAATGGACCCCTAAAATATAAACTTATATATATATATAAATTCATTAGTATGATGATAATTGTTATAACAATAAAGAAAATTACTCTAGCAAATTAACTTGTCTTACATAGTTAAATTAATTGTAAGGTTGTCCTAACATTCTTTTAAGTAAAATTGTTGATCAACTCTTCATAATTCATACCCTCTAATGCATCATTTTTAATAGCTTCAAGTGGGTGATAACAATCAATCAACACGAATTACAAACTATTTATTAAGGAACCTAACAACATGTGATTGATTAATGAACCATTGAAATTGAAAATTTGATTTATTTTTGTCGTAATCATAATAAACTTAAATAAATCCGCACCCCTGATTTGTTTTGATAAATATTATGATTACATTGATCAAATAGTCAATATGATTACACTAAAATATCTAACAATTTATACGTAACTTGCGTTTACAACTTAGTTTGAATTTAAGCATTGAAATTATATTGCGAGCTTGCGACACACAATTATTTATTAACGAACAATATAAAACATTAAATATGGCATATATACAGGATTGATTAAATACATAATTATTTATTAGGCTATAATACAGAACATTAAAAATATAGTATATATACTTGATATCATGGATTTTTTTAATTTATAAAAAATATATAAAAAAGTTATTATATTGAATTGAAAAATGATATAAGTTTGCCATATGAGTTATGACTATGAGTAATACGTCTTTGAAGTTCTAAAATAAGTTTGGGCCTCCTACCGATATTGTACCACAAGAATTTAGTATATTATAATACATTTTTGGTCATGTATGATATTAAAGAACTTATTAGAAATTTGGGCCCCCTTTAATATTGGGCCTGTGCAGCAGCCTAAGAGTCGGGCCTGATCTTATTTATGTGTCACAAACTCATGTGTTGGGGCATCCTGATGGTTAAATACTATGTCTCACAACAAAAAGATCGAATGTTCAAATCCAACATGACGGCAGGTTATCGTCTATTTAATATTAACCATAGAAAACGTAAGAATTGTTCAAAAAGCATCCAAGTGTCACACTTCCAGATTACAATAAAAAGATTAGGTCTATTCATTTTATTCGTTTACCTCAATTCTTAGTACATTCCATCTTCATTGAAGGGGAACACAGGAAATTGTGAGTAGCAATCCTTAATATACATCATATTAGTTAGATGCATTTCCCCCAAGTTTTAATAGTTAAAGATTAAGATAATTGTCAAGTTCTTGTGGAAGTTGAAGATCTACTGCTAATGAATACTGTATGTACAATTTTAATGGGCATAAAAGCGTGCTTTGATAATCCAGATAAGAGGTTCTTGAATCTGAGCGATTTGCTCCACACATCATCATATTCAGTTGTACAAAATCATTTCAAGAATCAAGAAACACAGATTATAGGAATCTCATCATCTTCCCAGGCATGTGTTCTTTGTATGTTGATAAAGACCAATCTTGAGTATCCTTAATCGCTTGTAATCATTTACCACAATCGGTTCTCAATCACAGCAGAAACAATTCCTTTAAGTGTCTCCTGAAGAATCAATCAGCAGATTATAATTACTAATCTTGAAATTCTCTGTTAAAAATAATCTAGTTTGTAATTAGAAACAGAAAATTACCATGGAGTGATCCTTGAGACCGAGTGAGAGTGTCAACGATTTTGAAGAACCAGAATTACTGAAAACAAGCCAAAAGTGGTTAACCAAACATAATAACGACACTAGTATGTTTTTTTAGATATGTATAGATACAGACCTTATATGTTCAATAAGCTGGCGAGCACATGCCACTAGCATCGGCTGCAAACGTTTCAGTGATCAAAACAAATACGACGAAAAAGAGAAAGCCTCAGTAGTATTGACTTCATAAGACAGCTTACCTCATCTCGTTTACCAAATATAACAGATACGTTATAAGTTGGATTATTTAACATCCCTTCCTCCTTCCTGTTAAAACAAGAAAAAAATTCAAAACTTTTTATTCAAAATTGCAGTACAGAATCTTATTCTTGGAGGATCAATAGCTTGATATACAAGCATACAAAAAATCAGTTGTAAGAATCAAGATTTAGAACCGACTTTATACTACCTTGCATGCATCATGGTACCCATAGTCCCAATTTGAGTAGCAACAACCTGCAGTGTTGAAAAACTAACATATGCATCCAACAAGATCATTTTGAATGGAAGAAAAAGGCGAAAGAAGCAAGAACTCACCAAGAACTGATCATCATAGCTACAAATGACTATATCAATTTTATTTTCCTGCCAAGAAAATTGTTAGCTATTATGATCAAATAGTAAAATATACACAATAGTTACTGTGCAAAAGCAAAACACAATATAGCACTTCGACTTTTTCTTCAAGAAAAAGGATACACATTTCATTGCGAACATAACACCGATATGTTTATATGTTGTAGTTTTCTTCACAAGTCAAAGCCACGCTTCTTATTCCACAACAACAAAAGCACTTTTTCACTCTTTCATATACTAGGGGATTTCACTTGAAAAAGAAAATGTTCCATACTAATAGATTCAGCTCCATAACCATGGATTCCAATACACAAGATCTTACAGAACTAACCAACGAGGCCCTATCATTTAGCATCACACAGAAGAAATCAATTATAGATACTAATACAACCAGATCCGCTCTTCATAGACAAATTTGGGATTAGATCGATCCAGTATCAACGGGATCCTTTTCTATCATATAGAAAGGGACAAGGATTGTATCATAAAATGTACTTTTACGAACTCTTTTCATCAGAATTCATGAAGTTCTGCAAGTAATCAATCTAAGAAAAGCCTTCAAATGCATATCGAAATTGAGAACACAAGGAGTCTAGTTATTAAAGTTCAATCTTGATAATGGATTTCACAACATCAAACTGATCTTCTGCAAACCCAAATGCTACAAACAGAATCTTGAACTTATAGCCATCTATTTTTCTATCACGAATTACAGTAGAGACATTTAAACAAACAGTTGGTGGGCATAAGCGAAAATGGTCATCCATATCAACGAAAGATCACAAATTTTATGTCTTTATTAACAAGAGATGAAAACCCATAAACCCAAATGAATCATTCAACATTTCTATGTAGAAATTGAGTATATCCAACTTCATTAAGCACACATTCAGTCGATCAAAGAGGGATTTCAAGCACAAATTGATACAATGAACAAAAATCTTACGAAGGTAGAGAGACGAAGTAACCTTTATATTGACAGAGAAATTCTTGTGGCGAACGGGGAAAGAAGAGCTTGAAGCATCATCCATTGAAGAAATTGACTGAAAGCTTGAACAAGGGGAATGACTTGAAGAGTAGGTGATCTGGCTTCTTGTTATTTTCTGAATTTAAAATTTTAATGTATACTAATTGTACAACTTGTATTTCATGTTTAGGGTGTTTATTTTTTTAATTTGACTTTTTGCCTTTAGTCTTAATGCATGTTTGGATAAGATAATTTATTTACTTTTTAATTTTTTGAAGGGATAAAAAAATCAAAATACCCCTTCAAAACAGTTAAAAAGTTAAAAATTTTAATTTTTTAAATTTTTTGGAGGGGTATTTTGGTTTTTTTACCCCTCCAAAAAATCAAAAAGTAAAAAAGTTGTTTTTCCCAAACATGGCCTTAAGGTTTTCATCTTTTGTAATTTAACTTCATAAAAGTTTTAAGTTTTAATTTTTAACCAAAACCTTTTATCTATTTGCAATTTAGCCTCATAATTATTATTTTTTCAACTTTGTTTTCCTATATTTTAATCTTTTGCAAAATTTTCGTTTTAGGTTAATTTTGCAAGTTAAAACGTCGCAACATTTTTACGTTTCGTACTAAATTTTATGAGCTAACTTGGCGCACTGTGCGTGTGTTGTTTACCGTTTTTACTTATATTTTTTTCCCGTTTGATAGATTCATTGCAACACGCGGTTCGTATATCAAACTAGTTGTACTTTTCTATGTTTTACATTTCGGTCTAATTTCTTCGCATTAACACACCGCAACTTTAGTGTTAGTCGTTGCTAACGGTGATGTGACATTGGAGATAGAAATCCTAGTATGAATGCAATAAGAGATCTCTGCTCTTTCAGGGGCGGACATACGCTTTGAGGTACAGGGTCAAGTGATCTTATTGAATTTTGGACCAGTAGTAGACCCTTTAATACCAAAAATTTAAGTTAACCCATTAGTATTACTAAATCTACAGAAAACACAAAAATTGAGTTTATTTCACTGGTTCCCTTGCCTTGCCCACGTTTATGAACTTTATCTAGGTCGCAAGTTCGAATCTTAAAAGAATTTTTATCATAGAGTGAATTGTCGTTTTCCTTCCTGTGTTTTGATCACATTTGCCATTTTCATCCAATTTTTTTTTTGGTATTTGGCTCCTCAAGGTTTGGATAACATTATCATTTTCATCCAATATATTAGCTCCATTGTTTTAAAATTTTAAATATTGATCGTTAAAAGGGTACTTACGTAAATTTTTATATAAAAATGAAATCCTAATTTATGTTTACGTGTTGCTAATAAAAAATTTTACCAAGGAATTTATGTTTTTGGATGAAAATTGCAACTATTTCAAACTTTAGGGATGCAAATGTAAAAAAAAATCTTTGTGGATGAAAATGACATATATGACCGTCGCCTGTTCAAACTTCTTAGTATTATTAATTTAAGTCAATGGTTTTCTTTCCTTTGGCATGGGTATTAACTTACCGCAAGTCGTGAGTTCGTTTCTTGCAGCTTGGTTTTCTTCACACTTTTTTTAAAGCTGAATTCCTATTTTACTCCTATTCCTTTTAACCCTAACCCTCCATTAATCACCATTGTACTATTCTAACCAATTTTTTGCTTTGTTAAAAAAACTACTGAAAGAAGATAAATCAAATGCCGTCCAAAAAAAAAAGATAAATCAAATAATCTTTTCCATGATGCTTCTATATCAATTTAGGAAGATGAATATGATTTCAAGGTAGATCATGACAAATTTGATTTCTTTTTTTATATATAAACATTAGGAGGGTCACTTTATACTTGATTTTCCTTGTGACTTTATAACTTGATTTTGTGATATTTGATTTGAAGGTCTCTATTAAAAGTCATGATTCGTTGATTTGATTTTTAGTTTTAATGAAGGATTCTTTTGTTCTAATTTTCTTCATCTAAGAAGCTTTCAGTTTATTGAAAAAATTTTAGCTTAGTTATCGATTTCCTGTTTAGTAAATGACTTTTAGTTTAAAAAAATAAAAAAAATCTTTGACAAGTTTTATTTGTTTTGAATTTTATCTATAAGTTTTTTTGTATTTGGCTTTGAAATGAAAATTTACTTCAAACATTTTATTAACCAAACATATGTCTAACTATTTTAGTTGTTGATTGAAACTTCAATGTAAATATTCAAACACAAGCCAAAAATTGTAACGTCTAATTGATAGAAATCCTATCATCAAAAAAATGTCCTTGTTATTAAATATATAAAAAAAAACACGGTTTAATAAATTGCAATGTAATCATAAATCAAAATGTACTTATGCTTACTAGACCAGCTTCATAGACGATTAATCTCAACCAATCTGAAGAGCAAAAGAAATCAATTTACGATCAGAACAACACCTACCTCTCTATTCATTTAACAAAAGGTGGTTGCCTGAATTTCTGATCGATTAACTCATCAAAACTCAAACAAATTCAATCATAAACACTAATCTTCCAAATCAAAACATAATTACATCTAACAATAAATCAGAATTAAGGCTCAGAGTGTTGCTTTATGTGCTCAAAGAACACCTTTTGAAGGCTGTTCTCATACAAGAGGTGTCAGAATATTAAGCATCGATCATCTTCGCCAAATTACAAATCGAAAAAATCAAAATTACATCATTAACAAGATGATAATGATGAAGAATAAATCAAATTATCAAAAGAATTTACAGAGCTCCGGCGGCTGCGTAAAATAGAGACTCTAGGGTTTGAGATTTAATTTGGGGAAGAAGATGGTTAAGGTCGGTTATATATAGATTTCTGATGGGCTTTATACTGGGCTATGTAGGGTTTTATTGGACTATTACTGTTGTTTAATGGGCCGTGAGGGCCCAAAGTTGTTATGCCTACAAATTGGTGTATCATTGGTGTATCACGTGTTGGCGTCTTGGAGTTAAATAATGAAAAAAATAGATTTTTTTTAAATGAAAAGTTAAGTGAAGAATTCATTTTTAAGAAATATAAAGTTCTTACAAGGCTAGTTAAGATTAAAAGAAAAAAAATTAGTGTTTATGAAATAATAAATTTATGGGTAGGTGATCTGATTATAAGTTTAAAGAGAGGTAAAATAACTCATATCAAGTGAGTGAGTGAGTGGTGTATATAAATCCCTATTAGGACTTTGTGTTCACGAACCTTAGGGTTCGTGACTCGGTTTTGCTTGTAGAAGAGCCGAGCATGTTTTCACTTTGGTTTGGCTCAACTCTACTCGTAAACACAACCCCCCCCCCCCCCCCCCCCCCACACACACACACAACTTTTACATGAGCTAACTTGATATAGTTGAAAATTCTTAATGACGGTGACCCAGTCTTACAATAAATTCCCTTAATAAACATAGTAAAACTGAAATCCTTACACCCAGTGATAAAATTTTATGGATCCGTCATTATGCTATAGCTGGTTGCTTGGTGTTTTTTATGTTGGCGAACTCACACACCCAAAACTACTATTATATTCACACCATCTTGTTCACAATGTGACAAGAACCCTCAACTACTTGGGAGGGATGTGTCAATGGCCTGGTGACTCTTAGTGTTTATCTACATCAATTGTAATACGAATCCTGAGTCTTCAAAAAGACGAGTGTTTGAATTTAAATATTAGATTTTAAGAATTTATAATTTCATCCAAAACCTTGGTATTATTGACTACATATTTTAAGAGTTGCTTGGTGTACATCAACTCTTCATCTCCCGTATATTTTATCCATAACACCAGTCAATCTTTTAAAGCTTTATATAACTTCTAAAACACCAAAGCAAATCATTAAATCGAACCAGGGGTTTTCAAATAGCTCGAACCTCATTTGAAAAAGCTCAAAAAATTCGCTTGAATGCAGTTCAATTACAAACCGAGCCAGCTTGGCTCAAATTGTCTAAAAAACCAAGCTCACTCAGTCGTTTAAACTCAAGACGGTTCAATTTTGGCTCGAATCATTTATTTAATTAAGTATATGTAAATATATAACTGGGTGACAAATGCTTTTGGTTAGTCTACTCATCATGTTGTAATAATAATAATTAAATAACTTTAAGTTTATACCATAATTTTAACCAAAGTACCCAATAATATATGCTGCTCACTTGCCAAAACCGAGTATACAAATGTTCACAATCTTGTTTTAGAAAACTAGCTCGAATTTGGCTCGTGAGCTAGAACGGCTCGGATCGTTATAAACCAAGTTAAGCTCAGATCGACTCGTTTACAAACCGAGCCGAGCCAGACCCTAAACGGCTAAACCGAAGTATAACGTTTGCTCAATTTTGTTTCTTTCCAAACAACGTGGAAAATATAAAATGTGTACTTTAATTAACTACCTAATAAATTCCTAACCTATTTGATATTTTGATCGTTAATATCAAAGATACCTAACAAAAACACCTCACGTAAGCTCTGTCGTCATCTTCAACCATGATCCTGTAATATTATTATCTTCACAATTCTCTATCTTCTTCACTACATGATTAGTTAATCAACAATCACCATCCATTTTACAGCATAATATATCATCATGTCAGGCCCTCAATGCTGTGAAAACCCACCGGAGATCGACTCCGGTGACCGACCGCAGGATCGTATAGAAGATATCGGAGGCTTACCGTCGTACACTGCAGGCTCACTTGCTTCTAAGCTTGCAGTTGTTCTAATTGCTGATATATATGGTATCTTTTTGTTGCTATATATACTCTCTACTATTATATGATTTTTGCATCTTAAATTTCTGAATGAGAACCCGGGTTCATAAACCGAATTTGAGAGTTCGGATAAAGAATTAGAGGCTGTTTGGCAAACTTGTGTTGAGTAATAAAGAGACTGACTTAATGAGAGGTAGGGGTTGTTGGACAGCCTCTTAATGGTTCAGATGTTTGAATGGTTCATCTTAGACTGTTTGTTTCGCGAGCAAATGTCTTAATGGTTAAGCATTATACTAATGTTGAATGGTTAAGAGGTCTAATGCTGAATGGTTAAGACCTCTTATCTGAATTGGTCAGACATTTGCATTTGAATAGTTAAACGATATACTAGCTCTTAATGGTTCAGACCTCTTAATGGTTCAGCACTTAATGGTTCAGACCTCTTATTGGTTCAGCACTTAATCATTCAAAAGTTGCCAAACAACCCCGTAGTCTTGAATCAGTCAGTATGTTTTTTAAACTTACCAATTAAGAGGTTATATTAATTTTAGGAAGTGAACCAAACAAACTTTACCTTTAACTGTTTTGGAGGTAGTTTTTTAATGAAATTATTAAGATACTACCAAACAGAACTTTATAAAACCCTATTGGAACTCGGGTTGATTTGAATAAACCGGATTTGGAGTAATATGTAAATGTGTAACTCAGTTGGGGTTGATTTGAAGAAACCTGTATATATTTATATGTAAAATGTATATAATTCGAATGGGTTCGATTTGAACCTCACAAGTTTGTAACTAGATTCAGAAATTGAATTCTGAATCAGTAAACCGAATTCAGTTTTGTTCGGTTTAAATTTTGGTTTTTATGTGGATATTGAAATTTCATTGAATTAGAAAACTTTTTTTTAAATAAGTTGGTTTGTTGTATGAAGAAAGTCTTTCATCACACTACTAATTACTAAACAAGTATGTATCCACATTAACATCTTACCTATAAACTTTTGTTGTAGGCTATGAAGCTCCAAAACTAAGGTATGAAGCTTCTCATGATGCGCGTGTGCTGATGTGCACGCGCTCTATGATGAAATTTGATCAAAAGGTTAAAAATATGTTGTTTTTGTGTTAATATTGAAGGCAAATTGCTGACAAAGTTGCAGCAGCTGGATTCTTTGTGGTGGTGCCTGATTTCTTCTATGGAGATCCTTATGTCCCTGAAATGTCACTATCTTCTTGGTTCCCTAATCATCATCCAGTAAATTGCTTACTGTTAGCTGCATTGATCTTAAATTCTCAATTTCGTAATCTAAAATCTTCGTTATTCGCGCGTTTGATTTAGGGGAAAGGGTGTGAAGATGCGAGAAGGGTAGTTGCCGATTTGAAAAGCAAAGGAGCATCGGCCGTTGGAGCAGCTGGTTTCTGCTGGGGAGGTGCAGTTCACTAATGGGTCGATTTGGGTTATATCTTATTTATATTTACATGTCAAATAGGTTATGCTAAAAGTTTTAGCTAAATAGGACGCGGGTCAATGTCATTTTAAGAAAAGTTATCTGTTACACGTTATTTTAAATAGTCGTGTTTTGACATGTTACACGCCCCATGTATCTTTTCGCCTCTGTGAATATTGTCTTGTGTACTTGTTTTATTATCACTTAACTTTCAGATTATTGTTATCTTATTTAGGAATGACCCTGTCGAAACTGGCTGCGTATGGTGAGATCGAGGCTGCGGTTATACTACACCCCGGTCCGCTCTCAGATGATGATATTCAAGGTAATTTTACAATATTTTCTACTTGTAGCAACAGTCATAATACACATTCTCATGTATGATGTTGCATGCAACCTTGTTATTCAGCAATAAAAGTCCCAACAGCAATCTTAGGTGCTGAAATTGATGAGTATTCTCCACCTGAAAAGATCAAAAAAATTGAGGAAATTTTATCAGCAAAATCAGTAAGACTTTCTTTTTCTTTTGATTTGCATCCTGCAAGAATTACCATGATTAAATCCCAATTGATATTTGAAAAAAAATTTGTTTTTGTTTTGTAGATTGATAACTTTGTGAAGATATACCCTGGCGTTGTTCACGGTTGGACGGTGAGATACAAGGATGACGATGAACATACTGTTAAATGCGCGATGGAAGCACACGCGGAAATGTTGAACTGGTTCATGAAGTATCTCAAATAAGGATGAGCTTCTGCAAGAGCCTTTGAATGGACACTAATGCTTCATACATTGCTTTGTATTTTCTGATTTAGATGTATTACCTTTGGGTCTACTAAACAATAACAAGATATTCTTGCAGTAGTTATATTTAAAGATTCGTAACCTGATGGTCTAGTTGTATGGTGTTTGTCCATCACAAAAGTGTCGTTACATGTGTTAGGTCAGGTGGTAAAAAAAATGTTGTTAAACAAAAAGGTTACATCTAAAAAAGTCATGGATGCTCAATCCAAAACTATAAGTTATGCTATAACCTAAGTGAATGTTTTTAGGGTAAAATAATTATATTTAAGTATTTTTATATACTTAAAACCAAAGTGTGATAATTATAAGATGGTTAGAAAGAGGATATGTAACACCTAAACAGGACATGGTTAAATTCTCACTTTTATAAAACTCAAGACAGATGAATACTAATAATCACATCTAAACAATTGAAAGCTATAACTTTTATCGATTGAGGTCAATGCATTTCACTCATACAGATGCTCAAAAACTGACAGACTAAAAATAGAGTTGAATATGAAAAAATCTAAACATATGTATAGCATAATTTTGTGTTTAGATTAACTCATTGTATCTCCTCATAGTATAACATTATTTCATGTTTTTGTGTCAAATCAGAAATTCACACTCATTACGTTTACCCATGTTATGGTGCATTTATTGGGTCGGTTTACATGTTATTCGAATCTGAAATTGTTTAACTAAATTTGAAGAACATATTCTAGTTTTTTCAAATTTATGTTTTTCAAGTCCGATTCAAATAATAAACACCAATACCACATTTATGTATTTGTTGAAATATATGCATGTATTACAATTCAATATCAAACATATTTTTAAATGATGAGTAACTGTTTATTGTTTTTGTGTTTCGTATTATACGGAGGATATGAATCTAGACTAGCTATTCAAATATTGGCGAAAGGTTTGCAACTAATTGGTGATAAAACTCGGTTTAAGAATTAGCTAGATTATTGTCTTCGTCTTGATCAGTCTAGGTTTGGTGTTACCCGCTTCATGTCATTCCTCGTCTTGATGAAACTCTAGTCTAGTCGTCTGTATATCATTATCCATCATAATTGATGGTTTGAATCTCGTTTGGATACTATTGTTTAAGTTTTTATTGTTTGTTATTCTTGTTCTTGATTTGTTTTTGAGTTCGAACGGTATGTTTCGAAATAATAAGAGTTGAGATTCTGATTTTATGTCGCGGATTTAATGGCGGACAACAACTAGCTCCACCGGCCACCTAGAGGACATAATCACCATAGATGATAAGTAATAAAATAATATTATTCAAGTATAAATATATCTCCACCTGGCATAATAACACTTTTTAAATCAATAAATACAACAATTTTTAAAATCATACATCTCCTCCATTACTGCATTTGAAGTTTCATATAAATTGCAGATATTCACATTTTCCAATTGAATTCTCCCCTCTAGTTTAATCTAACTACATGATCATCTTCTCCGTCTTTGAAGCTCGATCCATCGGATCGTAGGCGACGGTTGACGGGCGTTTGTGATTTGCAGATTACTGGTGATAGTTTGAGGTATTTATGTTTCAATGTTTGTAACTCGTTTTTGAATTTTAATTTTAATTGATATAGCTTGAAGAGGATGGTTACAATATTATTAGTGCCTAAACTCTTATTTCCTGTTGTTGTTATTGGTTAGGTGTTATTATAAAGTTCAACTCTAGCTATATGACTAAACTATAGGTTCAACTTATGTTTTTCTTGAACAAAACTTAGCTTTTATAGTAAGAAACTGGATTAATTATGGTGACTAGAGTTCATATGTACCCATTAACCCCTTTGGTTCCGCACTACTTAAAACCGACTCACAAACAACGTGAATTGAGTTGAGCTTAAATGATCTTAAGCTTGAGCTCGAGCTTATGCCAAGGCTCGTTTATTTAATAAACGAGCTTGAATCTGAGTTTTAAATAAACCTATTTAGAGATAGAACTTATAAGAAACGAGGTTAAACTCGGTTCCACTTGTTTACACCTTAGATTATACAAAACCCTTGTCTCACATTTTTATTAAGTCAAAATTTTCAACTTATTTTTAAATGTTAATACCATTATTTGTTGCCGGTTTTACGTTAAAAAGTGTTGGCGTAAATTATAGTAAGTTATTTATTTGTACGTGGAACTTCATGAATAATATTCTTCATAGCTTCAAATTTGTCCCAGCGACTTAGATTAATTCGGTAATGAATCCCGCACAACTAACAAACGCGCTAGGGTATTATGAGGAACGAAGGGGGGCATTCCTCATAATAATCTGGCAACGTGAGAATAAGAATTCATTGAAGAAGATGACGTCCAAAGATATATATATATATATATATATATATATATATATATATATATATATATATATATATATATATATATATATATATATATATATATATATATATATATAACTATACAATCTTAAAAACTACTATAAATCACAAATGCTGACTTGGCATTTATCATTAATCAAGACACGTCCACACAAATAACTACTAATCATCGTCGTTCGAATAATAACAACAACAACCATTGTTTTACACTATGGTGAAAACAATATGGCCTGGCATGATTGGCTCGATAAAACTTGAATCAAGTCAAGTTATAACGAGCTCGATCAAGCCAAGCTTGTCTAAATTTATGTTTGATGTAAAACAAGCTCGACTTACCTCGAGCTTCAAACTTCACATATCAAATTACATATCATCCAACCATAACGAACCCTTTACATATCATGTGTAGAAAAATCACATTCACGTTTTTATTAATTGTAGTACACCATACAACCTTTAGTTCTAAAACATTAACGTTGTCTTATACATATTCAATTCATCATCTTAACGTTTTTTTATGGTTAATTTGTGTTTAAAACCACCAATCAATTATCGAGTTTGCATTCAAAAGATAAATTAGAAGTTATAATATCTCTAAGAGTATTCACAATCCACTCTTCATGTTCATATCTATAATTACATTAAATATCATTACTTTTTTTTTCTTTTTCAGTTAAATAATATTTTTTTGTATATTTATCATTATAATTTTTTCTCATCCACTGACAACCACTTTTAATAAATATTAAAAAATTAATAGAGATGAACAGTATTTCACCAAATATAAAGATGAACAGTAACATGTTATCTAACCTCCACTCACAACCACTTAAAAAAATTCATAATTGATGTGGACCCAAGTGTGGATGAGCAAGCTATAGCTTTTTTGGATGCCCAAAATCGCTTATCAAAAGGGGCTTCACTGAAATGGTCATAACTTGGGCTAGAAGTCTCCGTTTTGGGCCTGCGACCAGTCAAAACGACCGTTGGACCGAGGAGCACATTTTCACAAACCGTCATAGGCGATTTGTGCCATCGTTTCGGCCCAAAAACGGCTTATTTTATGAGTTATTTCAATTTATGTCTTATTTTTACATTTTGTTGGACTTTACATTGGGCCTAGTTTTTGGCCCGTTTATGTTTTGTGGCCCATTCGACTTTTGTTTCATTTCTTTATATGATTGTAAGAGATGGGTGGAATGATTATTGAAGTTTATGAAAAATCTTGTTTTCTCTCTATCACAGTGTGTGTTAGTGTGAATCCTGATTATCGGCATTCTTTGAGAATTAACAATAGTTATAAGAATTGTTCCTGGTATTCTCGTTGAATCAACAGGCTCAATCATTTATCCTTCTGCTCTCCACTGCATCAATAATATAAAAACGCAAACATAAAATTGATAAATCATAAGTTAGATTGAAGCAACATAAATTTAAGAAATGAAGATGGAAGAATATCCCATATATTGGAAAAGAAGAGTTATAGAAAGGACAAAGGTACGAATAAGATGGGACAATTGAAGTTGTGATTTGTGACACCACTTTCACAAACACGTGCGATGGCCCCACTAATTATAATTATTCCTATCATTCACCCACGATTCAATATATAATTCTTACTTGTTTTGTTTACTACGAATCTTTTTAACTTTTACACTTTCATGTGTGGAGATTTATCTTCACTAAGTTACAATTTTGAAATTTTTGCATACATGTTTCGTTATGGTTTAATCAGATTACATATTTGATACTTAAACTTCCATAAATTGCATAGTTACTTCAGAATTTTATGTATTCATTACTTGTTTAGTCCCTGATATAATTCATACAACTTTTATGTATTTTATAAAGTTTAGACTATTTTTTTATTTAACTTCAAGGACCAAAAGTGCAACACACAAAAAATTTCGGACTAACTTTGCAATTTTTAAAGTTTGAAGATCAAACATACAATATGATCAAATCACATAGAACATTTATGTAATTTTCTCTATAATTTTTAAGTTCTTTTTATTATTAAGAGAAATAGTAATGAAAAGATTACATGTGTAACTTTTCATACGTTCAAAAGGTGTTAAAAGTTAATGGATAGCATGATAATGTGGTGTGAATATATGTGTGTCTATAAGTATACATATGTATATATAAGGTAAGAATTTTTTACTTTTGAGTAAAAAACAAAAGCATAATGTTTAAGAAAAAGCTTACCTTGGCAACATTGTTGGCCTCTTTTCATATGCCTTCATTTTGATCCATAATCGCGAGTGGCATTGTGTTGGTTAATGGTTTCAAAGTGAAGACATTAACATGACTTATGTTTTCTAATGTTAAAAATAACACGAGTCATATATCTTGTTTATTAGAATATGTTAAACGACTAACAAGTCATAACAGGTTAGTGATACGTAAATTACTTGTAATTAAATTAAAAATGATTTAAACAAAATATAAACGAGTTGATGTGTTACGAATGATCGTAATCACATTTATAATTATTGACTTTTAAAAAAAAAGTTCATTTAATATTGAATTGGGACTTGTTTAATTTAGAACAATTTGAACACGACTCTTGAATTAAACATGCCAACTTAAACATGTGGCTAATCAACTCAAAACTTGTTTATTTTATATACAATTCATGTCATGTTATAAATTCACTCTATATATTTTAAAATAAATTATGTTAGATTTTCATCAATATCACTAAAAATTATTATACCTTTTAGAAGATTTGTGTCATGGTTATTAAGTCCCTTATATTTATTTTTATTGGAATACCCACCTTTTTATAAGCAGTTATATAAATAATAACCATTCTACTTGTTAAAATATTTATAAAAAAAGACCTAATTGTGTTTGAGCAAATAACTCTAACCATTATCATTGTGCTTTTGCTATAGATGACCATTCATAATTCACTACTTGATCTTAATCAACTCATTAAAAATTCTCTCGTAGTTGAATTTAAGCTGTTGTGTTCAAAGCTAATTGAATCGTATGAACATTTGAGTCGAGTTAGAGTTGAATGTAGCTCGTTCGTTGACTCACTCAAATAAATTCCATCTATAAATTTTCTTGTATATTAGTACTAACTTATATAACTTAGTATTGTTATTAAATCATTATTAAAACTTGTAAAAAAACATACAAAATTTAATCCATCGAGTTACGAATTAACATAAGTTGAATACAAACTTAATTTCTGACTCGGATTAAAATTTCCTAACTCAAACCTATTTTTTAACAATCAACTCACTCACATATAATTCACTTTTAAATTTACATAATTTGCCTACATTAAAAATTAAACACTCAATCTTTTAGAAAGGACGTCATACAACACAACTAATTATCTTTTAAAAAGGTACTATTAAGCGAAATTTGATTCCAACCCACTTAACTATTATAAGCTCAAACATGAATTCATGCTACCAATGATCTTTAGCTCAACTAGTTAAAATGATGTAGCCCAAGATCTCACAGGAGATTATGGGTTTCAAATCCCACCTGTGACAAAAAATAAAATAAAAAAGAGGATTCTAGGTGGGTCAGAGGGTTTTCTCACCTAACGTGAGTTTTCTCCTAAGGATGGTATTAAGTTTCGCACTTGAGCAATGAAAATGATCGAATAGCCATTAGCCAATAATCCGACAGTGATTCAGTTAACCGTCATTCAACCGATTGTTTAGCATAATAATAACATGCGATTAAAAAGGAGCGTGGTGCTAACGTACGCCAAGTAGGCGTGCTAATGGGTTCTTACCCCTTCCATTTCTAGTATACACTTTAAGTCCCACATCATTAAATTACATACACTTCACTACCCCTTTGGAAACTCCAAGAATCACCAACTCACGTTTGCATACCAAAACAAAAAATAAAATATTATAAAAATAAAACAAAATTTATAAATAATAACAAAACAAAAAAAAACTATAAAAATGAGTTGCATATAACCCTCTTTCCACACCTTCATCCACATGATCCCAACACACCAACAAACAACTAATAATACAATGCAACCCTTTGTCCTTTGTTCAAGTTAAATGAATCATTGAACATTTGAATTCATTTCAATTTTCAAATGGGACGTGAAACACAACCTTGCCCATCCGAACCCGCTGCCCGAATCACCAAAAGGCGCGGTCCGAGCCACGTGGAAGACGAGGGCGTGGCGTGCTCGGGGAAGGCGTGTCAATCTTGCACCGCGAGGGTGATTGCTGACTGTGTTGCGGTGTGTTGCTGCCCATGCGCGGTCGTGAACTTGTTCACACTTGCATTCCTCAAGGTTCCATGGATGATGGGGAGGAGGTGTTTGGGGCATTTGAGTAAGAAGAAGAAGAAGAAGAGAAAGAGGTTGGAAGATGAGGGTAGAATGCGGAATTTGGGGAAAGATGAGGGGGCGAATGGGGATTTTGGGAAAGTTATATCCATTGATGAAGATGAAGAAGAAGATGAAGGGGGAAGTAGTAAGTATAGTGCAAGGTTTGAAGCTGAGAGGGTGTGGTTAGAGTTGTATAGAGTTGATAATTTGGGTTTTGGTAGGGTTTCATTTAATGGTATTCAATCACTTGGTTAGTGGTAGATTAATTAGTTGAGGGGTATTTTGGGTAGTTTAGGGTCAAGATTTTCGGTTTAGAAGATTTTAACACGTGTTATTCTGGTTAAAAATAACACAGGTTAAAGTCAGATTGAAGAAAATTATGTCGTGTTGTGTTTGTCGAATATTAGGGTCTAGAGTAGCGATTGGTTGATGTGTGTGATGATTTTAGATGAGATGAGTACTTTTTCATGGTATATATCATTATTATTTGACAAGTTAATATGGTTATCGAATTGTGTGTTTTAAGTTGAATATTTTATTTCGTGTTTATATCTTTATGTTGTCAGCGAATGACACTAATCAAGGTTAGCCAGTGGTCATACCATCTATGTCCCAATTGCCTTCCCGAAAACGTAGTATTTCACGTTAATCGTTCATGTGTATGTTGAAATTGAAATTTAAGCTTTCGTGCTTAGTTATAAGAAATTATGGTTACGGTCATTATGTTTATCATTCATGGATGACTGTCTTTAGACTTGTATGTTTTGACCACATATGAAATTTACTCCTTGAATTATATAAAGATGTGTTATACATATGTATGGATGAATTCATGTTAAAGCTATATTCGTCTTGAAAACCTCCTTTTGGCTTCCTTTTCTTTGTAGTTATTTTGTTTGGCATTTCATCAAACATCACGAGACAATCAATTTCTTCGTCTTGAGATGTTTGTGGAGATAACGAAGAAAAGATAGAAGTTCGATTAGGCAAAGTTCGATTCATTCACATTGATTATGAGTGACAACACGTAGATTGTCAAACAAATTCGGCTCGAAATTGATTCCTTTAAAAACAATTAAAATGGGTTCAGATCAAAACATATTGGGTCGCAGTTGGTTTACCAATTATATATGTTTTTACGACGTGTTGATAAGTGCGGCGATGAAGGGGATAGTAGAGGTTTGATGTCTTAACTGCCTTAACATAATCTTGCAAAATGATCATTCTTTGAACAAGACGTCACATACAACGCCTTAGTGTTTGTCGTGTTGCATTGCATGTCAATTACCTTTACATCGTACTTCTTAATCACATGTTTTAATTCTCTTTAAAAGTTAATTTAAGATTATTTCCAACCTTATCACCAAATTGTTTGGCCATCTATCTAACGGAAAAGAATGTAAGAGCCGAGCGGAGCCAAATGCGAGTTTTTCAAACTCGAGCTCAGCTTGTTTAATTCGAAAAAGCTCGAGTTTTAACTCAACACATTTAAAATTTTATTTCTAATTCTCAACCTTGACTCGTAATAAAATTTTGACAAAATTACTGAAAACGTCCTTAAAGTTTATATAAAATTACATTTATCATCCTTCATCTTTATAAAATATTATAAACATCCTTTATGTTAATATTTTGCAACAGATTTTGTCCTTTAAACTAACTATCATTAACTGTTTATGTTAAGTCAAAGATAATTTGGTCTTTTTACCTCTAAATGACTATGAATATAATTTTTTCCAAGCATATGGGATGTTTTCTGCCGCTTTTCATTTTAACTTAATTCATGTATTTTCGTAATTATACCTATACATATGAAATTTTTATAACATAATATATCTTATTTAATTATTTTCAAATAGTACAATGATGTTTAGAGTTAAATACATTATATAATTTATATTTATATATAAACGTCGATGAAAATAAATATATATTATTGTTTTCATCCACAGTATTATATATAAGCATAATTTATATAAACTAGTTTTTTTTTCTAACCCGCGCGTTGCGCGGGGAATTTCACAATGATCTTAAATATCAAAACGCGAATGCAACAACACGTGTTGTGACATTATACGTGACGTAATAACATATAGACTAACAATATACTCGACTTGTCTTTGGACTAAATTTACGTCGAATCGTAGAGAAACTCGACTTTTTACCATTGAACGAAACATGTTATACTTTACCCGACTCTTTTTCAAATAAAATTATGTTGAAAGATACACTCTAAACGTACATAGAAAACACGTGCAGATGCGTCGTATGTGGCGTGATAAAGTATAGATTACAATAGTACCAACTTGTTTTTGAACTTAATTTATGTTGAAACGTAGAGTAACTCAACTTTATACCGTCAAATAAAAATGTTTATATATTACCCAACTCATTTCAGAACAGAATTTACGTCAAAACGTGGGCGAACATCAAACGTAGATCATATTAAAACATATATATAAAGATGCACGGAAACGTTTTATACCGACTCATACCGGTACTTAAACCCACAATTTTAAAATCTAAAATTTAAAATTTTAATAAACAAATTATATATGTTATTAAAATATTGTTATTATTATTTTATTAATATTATCACTCTAAAATTTACCATTGTAATAAACAAATCATATATGTTATTATTATTTAAATATTGTTGTTATTATTATTTTATTAATATTAGCACTGTAGAATCCATTCACCAATATATATATATATATATATATATATATATATATATATATATATATATATATATATATATATATATATATATATATATATATATATATATATATATATATATATATATATATATATATATATTATTTATATTCATGCACGTATGATTATTTACTTATTTCCATTCACGTATATATATTATTGTTTCATCCACGTATTTTAAATTAGATAGATAATTAAATAATATAATTTATATTTATATATAATACGTAGATGAAAATACTTAAATAATATATATATATATATATATATATTATGTTATATAAAAATCGTATGCATATGTATAATTGTAAAATTACATAAAGTAAATAAAAGAGAAAAAATTGAAAAAAACGTTCTTTATGTTTGAAAAAAACTATACTAGTAGTCCTTTAGAGATAAAAATACCAAATTGCCCTTAACAGGAATGCTTAACGACAATTATTTTAAAGGGTGAAATCTGTTACAAAATGTTAATATAAAGAATGTTTAGAGTACTTCTTAAAGATAAATGATAATACCTGCAACTTTATATAAACTTAAAGAACGCTTCTGTAATTTTGTCTTAATTTTTCAAGCTCGATCACAACTAGCTTATTATTCAATAATTATTTATTTATACTCCTTTATAGTTATGTATATATATATATATATATAGGGGAGGATTCCATTGAAAACCATGTTATAAATAAAAACCAAGGGTTACATATATGTAAATACATATTACAAAGTATACAACTAATAGTTACGTATATGTAGAGGTTATGTATATGTACGTACGTGTTAACAATTGTACAACTAAAAGTTACCTACATATAACTCATACTAGTTACGTATACGTAACTCGTTTCGTAATCATTGTCATTCATTGGAGTTTAAACTAAATAATATATAATGAATTCAAAAAATAAAGTTGAATTTTACTTAAATATACTTTAAACAATAAAAAGGTCGAATCAATTATAAATTATGTGATTGGGAAAAGGTGGTTTTCACGGTTTTCATTTAAAAACATGGTTTTCATTTGATATCTCCCCTATATATTTATATATTTATATATATATATATATATATATATATATATATATATATATATATATTTAACATTATACTTTTATATATAACATGGTATATAACTATTCTATCATAATTTATATATTTGAATTATTATTGTTATGTAAATATATATTAAATATAGTAAATAAAAATTATATAAATACTTAACTTGTTTAGGCGTGCAAGGCTAGTCGAGCTTAACATGTGAAACTCAAGCTCGAGCTCATGTACTAAACAAGCCTCACGAGCGGTTAATCATTTAAGCTCGGATCGAGTCGAGCTTTTAGCGTGTCGATCTTGAGTATCTCAAGAGTAGTTTGGCTTGTTTACACAGTAGCCAAAATTAATATCAATACGTTCGCTTTTAAAAAATTTATTTGAAAGGAAGCCAACACCCTAAAGGATAATGATTACTTTGTGCACATGTTTCATCATAACCATAATCATTCTTTTCATCATCTTAATCTTAATATCTTGAAAAGTCAAATTTAACATATTGATTATGACCATTGGCATGCTTTCGAGTATCTTCATTTTCATTAACCCCAACGAAAACATTGAACACTCTAGGACTCTAGGAGTGTGACTAAGATTGGTAAAATGGCCAGCTTGGACTGTGGAATGAGACGAGTCAAAATGAATCATTTTAAAAAAATACACATTTGGTTTGGGTCAAAACGAGTTCTAACCAAAATGAACTTGGGTTGAAACGTGTCACTTTAAAATTTTAAAGAACAAAAAACGATTCACCCACTATATTTGTTTTCATAACAGCTAGTAGTGACGTTAAGTGATGTAGCTCTACGATGGTAGTGACAGAGATTGTAGGTGGTGCTGACCCATTTAAGCTCGTTTTAAGTTATAAAATTTCATAAAACTCGCACATTTTGGCCCATACAATTATAATAAACCCAAATCAACACATTTGCAAAACAAAGTTTTAACCAAATCATACTTCTTAAAGAATGGATCATGATTGTCATTATGTCGTTCGTAACCATGACTAATATCTTTCCCATGTAGTCAATCAACACACTCCTTAAAGTTGGGTTGTTTTGGACTTTCAATGTATGTTTCTGGGTTCTTTTGAGCTAGGTACTATTTTTAAGGGGTCTAAAATCTAAATGGCCAAAAAGAAAACAAAATAACGGGTCAGGATGAGCCATTAAAATAGGCGCACGGATCAGACTAGGTGAATTATTATTTGCCCTACTGAACTTCAACTCATCTCAAGTAGACAGGTTTTCTCCAAGACTGCAAAGACCCGAAATTGACTCTTCTCCCTCGTCATTAAAATCATGTTTGGGTGCGATAATGCCCGAATTTACAACAATGAATTCATCAATTTTGAGAGAAAATCAAGAACTTGGTATGAAATGAAGGTTTCTATCATTTTCAACTTATGAGTTTTTTAACCATAAGTGTTCACGAAGGATGCTCTCGCTTGATATCGATTTTTAGTGTTAAACTTTTTAAGTATGCTTTTTATAGTTTTTTAGGTATGTGTGAATTCTTTTTCTTACATTTAAGGTCAAATAAACACAATTTTTAATGAATTGTGTAAACCTTGCTTAAACATGTATTTGATATGATTCAGATTGGAAATGAATTAAGTGAACCTTGCTATATCTCTATATAGCTTTATTGTGGAAAAATGTTTATGGTAAATGTGTAATATGCATCTCAGTTTGGAACTAGAGAAGTATAGGTCTGACTTCAAAAGTCTAACACAGAAGTAGAAAAAAAAATTGTCCATCCATCATCCACATGTGTGTGTGTCATGATTGACTCTTAAGTTCAATATAATGAATATGAATTATGTTATTATAAAACATTTAATCTAGTTTTAGAAATGTTTGTGATAAATTTGTGAAGACATGCAAATTCTATATTTTGACCTTACAAGTCAAAGTGCATTTTTTCAGATTCAAAGCAACTGGTAATGACATGCCAATTTCATCTTCTTCTATGCAACTTTTAAATTGAGTTAGTTCAATGATCGATTTATAAGAACTCCACTAAAAACACAACCTTTCACCGATTTTCAATTTAAAGGTTTTGGCAAATGTGTTAATTTTCATTGATATTCGAAAAGTTGCAACACACAGTTGTAATAAGCTGCAATGAATTATGTAGTAATTTTCAGAAGTAGGGATAAACTTTATAACAATTTATGACCATCTTTTGATAGTCTTAGTCATTTGATTCTTTTTTCTAAAACGATTTGTTCTTGACCCGAACATATTTTGGTCATAACCCATTCTGACCCAAACCAAAATGACCATGGTTTTAAACGACGCGTTCTGACCTGAACCTGTCCTATTACAGTATTACCCCACCCGACCCGACCACCTGTTTTGCCAGGCATTGTGTAATAATAACAAGAATTCGTCTTCCTCCTTAATAACAGAACTTAAATTTAACTTAGGGTATAAGTGTACTTTTGCTAGTAACACTTTCTTATATATCAAATCCTTAACTTTGTAACATTCTACATGCATCAAACAAAATAACTTGTAATCGCATATATACACAAAATCATGTTGTATGAGTTTGCAAGAAGACTATCCCAGTAATTCACTGCTATCAACTTAAAAGAAGCTATTGTCATGATCCTAAAACATCCAATTCATCATCAATGACATAAAAACCTGCACATAGATCTGCAAATTGCTCTCCTAAAATTATTAAAATTACTCCCCTATGCATCATTTTGTACAAACCTATAGGATTAGACTTTGAAGTTTGAATTCCTTAGTGATTACTGATCTTATTATCGTCGTTTTACAATTTGAAGATTAGCATTGAAAACAAATTTACAGATGTTGCTAAAGTGCAAACAACATCTTCTAATTAATTCATCATGTTCATATAACACCTTCAGAGAATTACAGAACTAGCAAAAGCTTCATATGAATCAATCAACAGAAGTTCTAACATCATCAGATTAAACAGATGAAAGCAACACGATATCGAGATTGATTAACGAAATGCATTCATAAAACACGATTTGAAGATTAGCATTGAAAACAACTTACAGATGTTGCTAAAGTGCAAACAACATCTTCTAATCAACTCATCATGGTCATATAACACCTTCAGAGAATTACAGAACTAGCAAAAGCTTCATATCAATCAATCAACAGAAGTTCTAACATCATCAGATTAAACAGATGAAAGCAACACGATATCGAGATTGATTCACGAAATGAATTTATAAAACAGGATTTGAAGATTAGCATTGAAAACAACGTACAGATGCTCCTAATTAAGTGCAAACAACATCTCCTAATCAACTCATCATGTTCATATCACACCTTCAGAGAATTACAGAACTAGCAATAGCTTCAATTGAATCAATCAACAGAAGTTCTAACATCATCAGATTAAACAGATGAAACGAACATGATATCGAGATTAATTTACGTTATGAATTCATAACACAATGAGATTCAACTACAAAAAATGAAGAACAAAAAGCTTACCACAAATTCGAGATCTAAACAATCGAAACCTTAGCTCCAGCTTCTTCAAGCTGCTTCTTCGCATCTTCAGCTTCATCTCTCGACACACCTTCCTTAAACTTCTTCGGAAGTCCTTCAATCAGCTCCTTCGCCTCCTTAAGCGCAAGGCTCGTCAAACCTCTAACCGCTTTAATCGTCGCAATCCTCGCGTTACTCGGAACATCATCAATCACCACATCGAACTCCGTCTTCTCCTCCACCGCCGCCGCGGCCTCCGCTCCGGCGCCACCAGGCGCCGCGACGACGGCCGCCGGAGCGAACGACGCCGCGGTGACTCCGAGCTTGTCCTGCAGGTACTCCACCAGCGACTGTGCTTGTGCTAGGGTTAGGGTCGAGATCTCATCTCCGAGTTGGACGACCTTCTCCTCCGCTACGGCGGCGACGGGGCGGAGGAATGTCGACCGGTGGCGGAGGTTGGTGGTTCGGAGGGGGGAGTGTACGGAGTGCTTGGGGTTTGGTGGATGCAATGGTGATGGAGATGAAGGTTGAATGGTGGAGACTTGTGGAAGATGAGAGAATGAGTGTGTGGTGAGTGTGGAGAGTGTAGAAGACGCCATTGGAGCAGAGGTTGAAGAGAGTGAAGAAGATGAAGAAGATGAAGATGAAGGGGGAGATAGAATATAGGATAAGAGGATTGAGAGATTTGGTTGATTTTTTTATAACTGTAAAAGGGGTTAGTTTAAATTTTAGAGTAGACAGTTGACACCCTGATCTTTGAATTGTTTGATAAAAGCCATCTATCTCTTCAAAATTTCTACGCGCGTGTTTGCGAGCCAAACCGAGCTGAGCTGAGCAAGGGTTAAGCTGGCTTGGTTTATAAACGAGTTGAACCGAAATGGTTCGGTTTGTAAACGAGCCGAGCTAAGTTTAACTTGGTTTATAACGATCTGAGTCGAGCTGGCTTAAGAGCCGAATTCGAGCTAGTCTTTTAAAACGAGGTTCAAGTCACGAGTCATTTGAACATCTATATACTCAATTATGGCAAGTGAGTAGTATATATTATTGGGTATTTTGGCTAAAATTAATGTATAAGCTTAGAAATATATAACTATTGTTATTAAAATGATGACTAGACTAACCAAAAGCATTCACCACTTATAAACAATTATATATAATACATATACATAATTAAAAATAAATAATTTGAACCAAAATTGAGTTGACTCGAGTTTAAATGAGCCGATCCGAGCTGGCTTGGTTTTTGAAATGATTCGAGCCGAGCTAGTCGGTTTGCAAACAAACTGCATTTGAGCGAGCTTTTTCGGAGCAAGCTCTGAGCTTCAAACTATTTGAACAGCCTAGCATAGATGTTTTCTATGTACCAATGACGATGTGGTCTTATGGTATCAAACGTGCTAAAATTTTGTCTCTCATAAGTGGTAACATTTAAGTTACACTGTGAATAAATGATGTAGACTTAATAATAAGTTTAGTAATGCGTGACTGGTCGTTTGAAAAAATAGATGTATCTTATGTAGTCAGACTGTATCTAGACCGGTAACAAATGATATCGTGTTATATATTTAGTAAATCTTACACATTTATTCTCTGTAAAAAGTACAAAATTGTTTGAATTTATATTTATCACAACGCATGTCTTAAATGTAATCAGCATAGTTATAGTGGTGATGGTTCGAACCTATAGTATGAACCGTATGAATAACAGAACATTTCTAAGGGTAAGCTCAAGTCATGTGGTTCTCGCTACATAGATTTTAAGGTGAAAATGAAGGTTTTATATTAACAGATCATAAGATACTTGTATCAATTTTTTAAAGAACCTAAATATTTTCTTCATGGACATATAGTATACATAAATAGAATATTCATCATGTCATATAGTTCATCAATCTCTTACATGAGTTTAGTTTCTTCTTCTTCATACTATCTAATCAAATTGCACAACAAGGGTAACTGGTATCAAATACTGTGATCAATGGAAACAAATCCCCCACCACCCCTAACCATCATCACCCTCACCATCGCCGACGTCTTCTTCCATACCAATAAGCAAACGCCGCCACCGATGCCGCCACCACCACCCCAGCCGCCGCGTGCCAAGGGTACACCGGTTTCTCCAAAACAACCGTTGACATAGAACCACCCACGTTTATCACAGGCGCCACAGGTAGTTTCTGGCTCAACGCCACCACAAACCCAAGCCCCAACCGCTCGAGCTCACCCAAATCATCAACCGCTGGTTTAAGTCTCGTCACTTTGGCTATAGCTTCATACTCTTCTTTACTCCCGCCTTCGAGAAACGACCCGACTAGATGACCTTTGTGCACCCAATAAGCCCCGAAACTCGGTCCCGAAAAGTCACCAAAGTATATGGCTTCACCTAAGTTGTCTCCATAGAACTGCCATGAAAATGAGAAGACCCTCGAATAGAAGAACGGCAAGTAGTCAAAATCTGGTGTGGTGTCGGGTTGCATTATTGCAGCGACAGCGTGGCGAGCGGTTTTTCTGGCAGCGTCAACGTGTTCAAGTCGCCGGCTTTCACCGAAGATCTTGACGGGAAATGATGCCACGTCACCGACTGCATACACTGAGCTATTGCTCGTTTGCAGCCGACTGTTTACTTTGATTCCACCTTTCTCTAAAGTGAGTTGGCCTTCGAATAGACTTGTGTTTGGACGGATTCCGATTCCTACTACTACTAAGTCAGCAGGAAGATTGGTTCCATCCTTGAGGTTAACTCCGGTGACCTGCGTGTAAACAGTTCGGTTAGTGGACCGATCTTGACATAGATTCGAATCCAACGGGTCATAACCAAGTAACTAATACACACAAATAGAAGCCGAGGCCATGCAACCGACATGTTCGCCTTAACTGAGCATACAGGTCACAGGTGTGAATTTCTGACAAGACACGACCCTAAAACAAAAATTCAAGGGTCTGGGTATAATCTAAACAAGTTCGGGTTAATTTCACGTCAAACCAGGTAATGTGTGACTCAACCTGATGGATTTACCGGTTGACCCATTTAACCTGTTTATTATTATTATTTTTTTAAATTGTGTTTTACCCCATAGTAGGTATTTTATGTCAAAAGTTAAAATAGAATTTGCATCAAGTTTTATTAACATAATGGTTTTATACATCATTGTATTTATGTTAAAAAAAATATAATTCTAAAATATTAAAAGTCAAAAGAAAATATTAAATAATAAAAATCGAGTTAAACGGTTTGTGTTCGTGCCAACGCGTAAGATTCTTGTTGTGTTCAGATTCATGTGTCTGAAACGATTTCTTGGTCCATGTCAGGTTGGACCCCCTAACACAACCCATTCAACGCCAATGTCCGAAAACAAATGAGATAAGTGAGCGTAAGATTTACCTTCCCATCTGCATCGAAAACAAATGATGAGAGAACTGTGCCTTTGACAAAGTTTACACCCTTGGATTTATAAAATTCTTCATAATAATTTGCAATCTTGGGGGTGAATAAACGGCCCACTGAAAAAGATACATAAATTCTTCAACTTTACTAGAATTTAATAGATTATATAAGAGATAAATCATAAATATAAGATTGAATAGGAGTCAAAAGAAAAATTGTTAGGTTTTGAAAATGAAAGTGCTTACTGCAATGTGGCTCAGGGAACACCATTGAAACATTAATCTTATTTATAACCAAGGATGCAGCAACCTCCATTCCAATGTAGCCACCACCAATGACCACCGCATTGCCGCCAGTAGAGGTCTGCATCACGTCCACAAGTCTGGTTGCATCAGCCAAATCACGTAGATAACATACATTTTCAGCATCTGATCCATTTACACCGAACTCTTCAAGTTTCAAAGCCTGTTAAAGCAAAAATCATTCAGGAAATACGGTTCTTTTCATGTCTTGTTGTTTATCGAATGTCAAGAAATGAAAAGAAAAAGAAGCATAATATCGTTTGGAGCCAGTTTCAGTACCCGAGCACCTGTTGCAATGATAAGAAACTTATAGCTGATGGTTTCTCCAGCTGCAGTGAGTAATGTTTTACGTCTCACATCAGCAGACTTTACCCGGGTTCCAAGAATCAGTTCAATTCCTGAAATAATTTATGTATTATGTTTCCATTATCAGGTGAATCTATGACGTATGACAAAATTTGTAACGGTACTTGTTGATCTATAACATAATAACATATTCAAGCAAAAAATATTTACCATGTTCCTTGTACCACTTCGGTGTTAATCTTTCTTCATTAGCACCTACACAAGTGTGAAATGCAGGAAGACGTGCAGGAGCTGTGTAGAACAATCACGAAACACAAAGTTAAAAAGAAGAAACTGATGAGACTATAAAGTAACTTGTGATGATTTTAAATTTCATAAAGAATCAAGACTAGAAAATAGCCATAAGTGAACGCGTTGACATTATTATATTCTTCAGATGTGTATCGATTTGAAATAAAAGACAAAAATTCAACATGAAACACCTTCTGGAAGTAAAAAGCCTTTGCTAAGAGCAGGTCTCTCATAAGGAGCCACCTGCAGATTACAACAGATATATCAAGAAAAACCAATAGCGATAAATGGATTATTGAGCTAGAATGCTAAAGATCTACAACTTTACTAAAACTTCTGTTTTTAACTAAATTGCATACGGATAACCCATTTAGGACCTTTTAACTGAAGTTATTCCCAATTTTAGTTGATCATCAAAACTACAGATGTGGATTTACATAAAGAAGGAAGATCTTGCAACTTTCTATCCATTGTCAATAAGCTCATTAATCTGCATATTTTTCAACCTTCTGGATCTACATCGGAGAACAAAGCATGCGAAACTTCTATTGCAGTTAACTAAACTAAATATGCTTAGAAATCGGTCGTATTTGAAGTGTTACAAATGCGAAACAATATTGATTACAACCCTTTTGTATCATGGTACGAAAACAAAACAGATTTCTTGAAAATGATCAAAAGTGAATCACTCCTCAAACATATTGCACACAATCCATAGATTTCATTCAAATTCACTGACTTTTTAGAAACCCAAGTGCATCTGAGATTAATGAACTTAAAATTGCCCAAAATCAAACTAAATCTTACACCATCCATTACTTAACATTGCAAAAAATATGATATAAGCAAGTTCTGTTCCCAGATTCCACCCCAATGACCCAAATCACCCAATAATCATTTCAACAATTCAACTCACACCCAAAACACCAAACCAATTCAAAAGATCAACTATCAGTATTTTCTCCCCAATTAGATGTAAAGACTTGAATTTCCACATGAGGCAAAACAACAAACACTTGGCGTGCAAGAAACCAAACCCAACATCCCCAATCAAACTCACCCAATTCCAACAAACCCAATGATCAACAAACGATCAACGACTGACCCAGATGAAATTGGACGAAAAAGATCAACTTTATAAGGTTTTTAACCATGAAATCGATGAAAACGATGGGGGAAACTCACGGGTTCTTCGGAGATGATGCAGAGTTCACCATGAGAGACCCCTTTTTTGGTGAATTCGAGAGCTGCATAACCTGCTGCAACTCCTCCACCGAGAATCACGTACACAAAGGCTCTACCCATTTGCCCCTTGTTTGTTGTCTCTCTCTCCCGCCAGAGTATACCCTCAAATTCTTTATCTGTTTCGAACTCTCTCTCTCTCTCTATAGAAGACAACAAGTTGTTTCTTTGTGTTTGTTTATCTCTCTCTCTCTATACAATTTGGTGATTGAAAAGTGTACTCCAATATTGTGGAGTAAATTTAATAAATAAGATAAGATGATGAATTTAAAATAAGGTGTAGATCGTGTCGGATTGACGGGTTAACTGGTTCAGTGATGGATTTGGGAATTTTTTTATGGAGGTCGGAAATTTTGGGTAGGTTATCTGTAGCTATATGTTAAATTTTTTTGTATGGTACGGTCTGATTTGTGTCAGGTAGGATCAGATCACACAATAAGAAGATAAAAGTAAATTAGAACAACTAATTTAAGCATTGATCTACCAACAAGTTTCAGTTTTTAAATTAGCATTAGCATTAACACTTTGCGGTGTAAAACAAAGTCATGATGGCTCGAGAGCGACTCGAGATCTACTCGCCAAAAGTTTGGATCGAGTTGAGCAAAAACGAGCTTAAGCTGGAGCTTTACGTATGACGCTTGAGCCAACTCGCGAGCCTAAACGAATTTTTTATTTATATAATCTATTAAAATTTATATTTACATAAAGGATTATTATTATATACAAATTTATGATATAATTAAACAAATAAACAAAAGAGCCTGAGCCAATCTTTAGCTCTCTTAACACAAAACAAGAGAAGTTGTTCAAGTAATTTAATCTAGAAATCTACTAATGAAATATTTTAATAATTCATCTAACACATAATCAACTAATAGCTAATAATGTAATATAAATAAATAAACAATTGTTTTTAATATTTTATATTAGGTTTAAAATTTTATGTAGATAAGTAATCGGTAAATATGTGTTAATTAGGTTATAACAGGTTTGTATTTTCCAGATATTAAAATCTCAAATAGTTTTCTCGGGTGTCGATATCAAAACAAGTTGTCAAAATCTATTGGAGTCGAACTACATATTCCATAGGGGCTGGGGTCAAAATTTATTGGGGGTTGGTGTTAAAGTTTCTTTAGGGTCAGTCAAGATTAGATCGTATATATTGACACAAATCAATTTTCATGTTTATGTTCGCCCTGAACAGGTTGAGAGGTTGTGTTGTCTATCCAAACATGACCCTTATATGTGTTCATGTAAAAAACATGTAAAATTGTCAAACATGGATTTTTTAGTTCATTTATGTAAATTTGTTGAAATGTTGGTGGTTTTAGAATTATCAGTTAAAGAAACTGTAAATAAGCTGACAAATTGATATGTTTGGTTATACATGTTAAACATGTTAGCCTGAACATGAACATTTAACGGTTTAAATAAACAAGTCAACTCAAATGTATCATGTTTAATAAAATGGATCAGATATGATAACTCAAAAACCGAATATATTTATGCCATGGTAATGTGTGTTTTGAGTCGCGTTAAAAAGTACCACACGTCCACACCGAAATTTATAGGGAAATGTTTAAATAGACAGTTTTCTAAAACTTAAAAGTGTAAAAAGTAATCTCAACCATCAATCTCCTTAATCAATGGTTGAGATCAAATTGTAAGAAAAAGTTTGTTAAAATATTATTTTAGGAATAATCACTTTTGTTGACTTTCTGCAAGTTCTATTGTTTTTTTAAAACATTCACAAGTTTTATGTATGATATTATTTATTATAAAAGTTACACAATAAAAACGAGCATTTTTATCTTTAGAACAAGAAAGAAAAAAAATTACGTTTTAAATCTTATATCTCGTCATTATGTCTTTGATGCAGTTCATTGTATCTTTTTGTTAGTTATCGTGTTGTTCTGAAATGATAAATTTTAAAAAATATAATGATGGAATAATATTGTTGTCTATCTCTAATATGTAAAACACAATAATAAACTAAGAACTAATTAATCTAATACATTAAAAATAATGACAAAATAACACAATGTCTCATTGTCTTTTGATTTTTATTGTGTTATAGTGAACACTATGAGTCTTGAAAAATACATTAATAAAATAATATTATTATGACTCCTAATGGTAAAACACAATAACAGTTAACAAGTTTATATAATCTATTAAAAATAATAACAAAAATAACACATTATGTTATATTCAACACGATGAGTTTTTAAAAATACATTGGTGAAAGTATCTCATTGTATACTTCTAATTGTAAAATACAATAATAGATAACAAATTTAGACTCTATAAAAACAATGACAAAAATAACATAAAATTATCTAAAACATAAAAACAGTGTAATAATACGCATAACAAATGATATAAAATATATGATACAATAAATGTATAAGACACAATAAGATGACGTATTTGACACAAGGACCAAAACGTCATTGTCTTTAAAACAATAGAAGAACACGTGTCAAGCCTTTAATCCTTCTTAACTTTTTTAGATTAGATATCTTTTTTAGCATAACCCTATCCGAATTTATATTGTATGATATTTTGATTATTCATTAAGATATTAAATATTTAACGTTAAAGAGCAAAAACTTATATACATAAAATGTACCATTAAGGAAATCTTCTTTGGATCTTTAAATTATTAATATGACATTTGTTATATTTTAATTCAATTATAATATTATTGATAAATTTTATAACTTTTTTTATTATATCTACAACAAACATGAAGATGTGTATGAGCAGTTTTGTAATTTTAGTGGCTCATGTGAAGCCAACTAATCATACACCTCCACACGACAGAGTTTAAGTTTATATTTTTTTTCTGTCTTTTTTTAAGTTATAAATCATAAATAATCACAAAAACTTGGCGCTATGATTAAAAACACGACACGACACGAAGTTAACAGGTTTCGTGTTTGAGCTTAACATGTATCGTGTCATTAACACGTCAACACGTTAAAGACACGATAAAAATCGTGTCTTAACAGATTAAACGCATGTTAACCTGTTAATGCACCTGTTTAAACTTGTTCATTTGTCATTCTTTCGAAAATCAAACACATCATAAACAACTATTGAAATGTAGTTGCTCATAAATTTAATAAACCTATGTGGCTATGTTCATTTGTCATTCTTTCGGTCCCGGTAACAAAATGAAAATAAACAGTATTAAAACTACAATTACATATATAATTTTACGTGTAAGTAATTATTAGTTAGTTGTTGTATACGAAATTTACGCATGTCTCATGTGTGCCCTTAGTTTTGTAAAAAATGAGTCTTTAAATAACAAGTATAAAAATTGTTTAAGGTAAAAAATAAAACTATATAATTGAAAACAAATTGTGTGAAGCAAAACCAATAATGTACAAAAATAACATCTTTGGATAGGAAAATAACGACTTTAAGTGATTTAAAATCAAATTAAAAATCTTAAAAATTTATGGAAAAAGAAATATTAAATAGGAAAAATGTTTCTGAGTGATTCTCTCTTCCCAAACATGACAAATAAAAATTTAGCAAAATATGATCGATGGCTTCAAAATTGTCATACTATTTGACTTCAAACAATATATTCCAAATAATCAAAGAATAATAATCATAATATAATTACAAAACAATAAAACATGACTCTTTCTTTCCTTTTAATTTATCTTTAATAATGGCCAAAAATATTATTGGGGTGACAAATGGTTTATCTAGAATGAGTGGGCAAATGGATTGCAATATAAGATAAGAGTGGGGTCAAAGGGTAGAGATAGAGATGCATGGTACCCTAGGGAATTGTGAAGATTGAATACCAAATATATTTTAGAATTTAGATGAGATGAACTGGATTGGAATGGGCTTCAAACCAACTAGGTTTATAATCTTTTATGTTATATTTTAGTTTTTTAGGTCCTTTAAAACATGTCATCCCAAAGTTAGTAGTTTAAGATTCGATGGATTATAAGATTTAACAATACCTACAAATGATCTTTATTTTGTTTATTTCATGGTTTAAATGAACGTTTAAAATTCAAGAGATTATGAAATTTGACTTAATCTGCAAATAGTTGTTTCGTCTTATGCTCAAAATCGTTTAGTTAGTAAAGTCACTGACAACCGTCCTGTTTCTCTGTTTTTTTCGTGTGACACATCAGCGCACATAAGCTTTTCCCATCATCTCTAGTTTTTCACTGTTTTACATTGTGTCGTCTCATTTTTTTTATCTGTTTCCTCAATTTAGCTTTTTTTTTGGTGTTGTAGAGTCCAGTTGATCTCAGTGGAAATTCACCATACATAGGCACAAAAAAGAATTTGCAGGGTCCAGGGGCGTGGTATTCCCAGTCGTGGCCATTTGTTCCCGGGGATTCCCTAGTATCCATACTGTTTCCCCTAAACGACCGTGTTACATGTTTTCAAATGGTCTTTTGCATGTGGTGTGAGATTAGAGTGAGGTAATGTAGATATAATTGACACTTTATTTTCCAACCAACTTTTAAGTTTTGAGAAATCATAAAAATATTCATCTCCTTTAGATGGACGGGATATTGTGATATAGTTTTGGTCATGTTAGAAAAAATAAAATAAAACATTTTGTGTAGTATGACACCCTTTTGCTCGTTAAATATCATTAAAAAAACACATGTGTGATGCTGTCACGTATATTTAATCAAAATATATCATCAACTTATGTTGCATGCTTTAATGATACACGAATTATGTTTTAAGTATATAATGGAGTCGTCCTTAAGTATATATAGATTTAGATATGTTTGAACTTCTTTAATACGCAAAGGGTATGATATATGACTTACTATTACGTATGTTGGCTAACTACTATTGAAGGACATTTGATAATGATACTTGAGTGAAAAGCTGAAAATAGTATAATTTAACAAATATGTGAGTAAAAATAGATACATAATTATAGAAGCATGTGTCCTGTGGCCATAGGAGTGTCCAACTAAAAGAGCAACCGAGCGACTGCATACAAGTAGTAGTGATAATAATAATAATAAGAGATGGTGAATAATGTAACGATATAACTAGCTTCATACGATAAATGCTCACGTTAAGAGACCGTTGAATTATCAATATGCAACCAAGAGGAAATGAAAATAGAATATGTTTACCCTCATGTGTGACAAACCTAACTACAAAAATGAAATGACCATCCAATTAAGTTGTTTGTGTTGCATACTTTTAAATAAATACGGTGCTTGTATTTAACTATTATTGGATATAATTAGATGATGGTAGTACAAATTATAATACATTTGATACATCTGATATTACTTTTAAATTTTACAAACACATAAAGTAACTATAAGCTGGGAGTTCGTGAGATAAAAAGGAAATTAACGAGTCAACTTGATTCGGTTCAGCTTGGGTCTTTTGACTCCTCTCGTCTCAATAGTGACTCGTTTTGATATTATATCCAACCGGACTCGATAATTTTGCTACCTCTAATAAGTATCCACTACTTGTGACTACAACCAACGATTTCAAGTTTAACTATATCAATATGATTATATATATAATAACATTATTGAGAACTTAGATCACTATTTGCAACCCAACAACCTTTTTACAAACATAAAATCTCGTAATAATATGTCAAACAATTCAACCTGTTTATATCTATAAGCTCCGTGTGTCATATCTGAGTTACATGTTTTTTAATCCTTTTGAGGTTAAGATAGATGCTTTTGATAGCAATAGATACATGACTTATTGAATTGTGTTGCATTTCTATTTCATCGACTTCAACCCTTCAACACACTACTCTAATTGGTGTAATCGTTTTGTTATCTTATCTATACGGTTGTTTAGCGCTTATCTTGGTGATTGTAATGTCTCTTTCGGGTGACTCTTTCGTGCTAGTTCCCCGTTAGCTTCTTTGAATAAAATTTATTCATTGTTGCCATCCAAAAAAAATGTGTACACATAGATAAGTGCTACATCCAATTAATAAAATTACGAGAATATAATATCAATCATCATATATGTAAGATTCGAATAGTAAAGTTGTATTGGTAAAAATTTTGAATTCAAATTTAGTTCATCCCCTTTTCTATAACAAAACTTTTAACAATACAACTGGTAATAAGGCCTCTCAAATGAACCTATTAAAACGCTAAAAATGTGTTAGTCATGTGACACATTAATACATTTATCATACACTTACATTCTTATGCTTTTTGTTTTTCATCCTTTACAAACATCCTTACATTCATTACCACTACCTTTTATATTCACCTTTCATAACCAACTTATTTATTATAATAAACTACTTATTTTTTTCTTTTTGTTTGCACTATTTAACATTATAAAATAGATTTATATATTATAAAATTACGAATGCATGTGTTTAGGAGGCCGTTAAGATGGTGTCCATTTCATACGGTACAAGTTTTTTTATATTCATTTAAGCATTTACGTAATGTTAGCGTTATATTTCTCATTTGCTCCAGTATCATCATTTTCTTATTGAACATATGATGAAGTATAGTAGCAACATCTTATACAAGTTTGTCTTTCAGTGATGTGATCTTAGTCTTCTTCCTACCAATAGGATAAGGCGGTTCATCAACATCAATCTCGCAATCATCAACGACATATGAGTATCATCACCGTCGAGGCTGAAATAGATGCTAGCATCAAAAGAATAGCATAATCACACGTCGTACATGCCTGTTTTATTTAACATTTAGCTTTGATGGATCTCTTCGTTGCTTCCGGCTGAGCTTTTCTTTGATTATATATCAAACATGTTCACATAAGAAATATGCACCATGATCAGCATCAACTTCACATGAGAGTTTGCCTGATTGATCAATAGACCAACAATTTCTACTTCATTATAGTTGTATCATGATGTCATTAAACTAGCACACATGCTTTCTTATCAGGTGCGAGCGCAACTATAGATTATTAGACTTTATCGCAACACCAAAAATATTGTCCCTCCATGAAATATTTATGGCCTATTTGCAAAACATAAATGACCTTTTGGGTTTCCCTACTACACCATCAATGTAGTCACACCTTTTGCAAGAAGTTTATTGCATGCAATGTCCATGACAATCTTTAAATTGTGAATGACATATATGTTTCCATTTATCTTTCGATAAGCAATCTTTTGATGTGTTTAGTTCGATATCTTTTCTTTGTTTTCAATTTTTATACATTAGGTAATTATATTTAAATTAGTAAACATAAATTGTTTTAACAAAATAAAAACCGCTTAAATGACAATGATAATATTTTCTTCGATAGCAAGACGAGATGAAGAACAATATAACAACATAATGTCCTGGAGTACAACATCACCCGCATAATAGCAAGATGACTAGCGGTGGTACGACACCTGAATAATCTGTTAAAATACCCAGTTTTAACATTCACCGGGTAAATATCTTATGACCATTAATGATCCTTAGCTCAAGTTGTTAAAGTGAGTTGCCTAAGATAATTAAAAATAGAAAAGTCTTGAGTTTGAGTTTTGATTGGAACAAAAATGCTTTAAGTTGAGCCAAAAGACGTTTCTAGTCGACTAGTTGTGACTTTATTCCTGAGCAGGTTAGTGGTGCGGTTCCGGCCGGAAAACGTCCCGACACCAACATTAATACCAATAAACCATTCAACAACTTCCACGTGCTCTATACGCCCCCACCGGCCAATAAATACGGACTTCTATCTCTCCAAAAACAGAATTCATAAAACCATTTCAAGTCCGTCTGCAACAAATCACGAAAGGGGGAAAACATTCAACTTCATCTCGACAACATACAGATTACAGCGAGATTATCGAGTCTCACACGGTGAAAACCTCTAACAAAAGCCTCTGAAGCATCATAATCACCGAATTCACCTTCTCCATACGAACGATTTGAGTTTTTTTGAGGTCGTTTTGGTCCGGTGTTGAATTGGATCGGCGTTTTGCAGATTTTGAGCAGCTGTTGGCTGCATCTTGTAGGTACGTGTGTTGTTAATTGGTTTTGTGTTGGATTAGTTTGTTTTTGCGGTTTTGAGGATGGATTAGAAGCTTAGAACTGAGTATGATTTGGAAGTAAGACGATTATGAGAGATTCTAGCTCCTGATTTGACCTAGGAGTTTAGAAATTATGGAATTTCGTTCTCTATGGGATCAGTTTTGCCTTCAGTTCTGTTATATGGTTTTTGTGATAGCTTTAAGTCGTTGATTGTTCGTATTTGAAGTTTTGGTCGTCAATTTCAAGCATATCTAGGCGCTTAGGGCACACATTGTTTAAAATAAGGGTAATTTTGTTAGATAAGTTACCTGAAAAGTGGAGAATGTTTAGAACTCTAGATACTGATATGAATCTCTTGGTTTGAAAATCAAGATGAAACAGTTGCAGCTAGAACTTGGAAGTGCTTGTTGAGAGAAGTTTGAGGCTTATTAGTTAGGTTGACATGAGTTAAGAAGGTTATACTTGTGTTTGATATTAAGTATTCTGTTTCCAGGCTATGTAGAAATTGGTTGACATGGGGGTTCTGCACATGTCCTTTAGTCCTATGCATATTTTCTGAACTCATATCTGATCGGTCTTGGTGGTAGAACTTCGTAGGCACAAACGTTTATGTTTGGTGAGCTTATTGGACCTCCTACGCAGCTGGAAGTTATTGGTGAGGACATGTATAATGCAATATGTTTGTACAGCTGGTATGGTGTTATGCTTTTATTATTTCAAATGAGCTTTTAATAGTGATATAGGAGCAGAGCTATCTAATTCTATGGGATACCATTAGTTGCATATTTTTGTCATTACCTAGTGTTAGGCTGTTAGCTATTGATAAGCCCAAAATGACAACAAGTCAACAACTTTCAATAAGGTGAAAGGATGAAAATGAGATGGAAGAATCATTCATCTAAGCAATACTATTTAGTGATTAGTGAAATGATTTTTTTGTAGGCCAATTTCTTTCCATGGTGCTCTAGATGCTACATTCATCATAACTTGTTTTAGCCACTATGCCACTATGCTATTTTGATCCATGCTTCTGGATTATAAAGATATCTTTATAATTCTGAAGTAGATGTTATTTGATGATGTTTTATGACTTATGAGTTACGATTTTGTTAATATACAGATGGTATTAACACAAGTGATGCTTAAGTGATACACAATACATATCTTCTATTTGGTCTTCCACAATTATGGCTTCTGGTGGAATGGCTAACCCAACAGTTGAAAAAGCTGATGGTGATTTGATGTTTGTTGACAAACTGCCTGAAGAAATCAATGAAATGAAAATCAGAGATGACAAGGTGGAAAAGGTTGCTTCTGGTGTCTTCAACATAATTTTTTATATATATTTTGCCTTATTGTCCTTGGGTGCATCTCTACTACAACTTTAACATACAAAAGCCTCTTGTAGGAAATGGAGGCAACTGTGGTCGATGGAAATGGCACTGAAACTGGTCATATTATTGTTACTACTATTGGAGGAAGAAACGGTCAGCCCAAACAGGTATCTGTCATTCACTTTGTTAGTGTATGATAATATATACAACCTACAGGTAGTACATTTTATTGGTATGCTTTTTAATATTAGGTGGCTTTTTCTTGTTTTAATTAGTCTTCTGGGTCATTTTAGGTGATTTGTTGCTTATTGAAGTTTGAACATAACCCACCCTCAGCGTAACATAGGTTGCTTAGTTCAATAGCACTTACTTTATGTGATGCAACAGAACATTTACAGATTTACTGTAATATAGACTTATGGCTTGCCCTTGAAAACCTTGGAACTTCTATACCATAAAGGCATAAACTGATTTAAAAGCAGTACCTTTGAGACACGAAATTGAGTTACCTCAACATTGAGAGTGTCAGTAGTTTGTGTTTATTGATCTTGATGATGCACACATGTCAAAGATTCATTGGGTAAATTGTTTATTATGGATTCTTTGGTTTAATAAAGGTTTCCAAAGTCCAAGTAAAAGTGTTCTGTTGTGGTCCTAGGTAATACTTTAGCTGGAACTTAATTTGACTTTATGTATGTGTGTGTATCACACCTTAGAAATGTTTCAATTTGTTGTTTTAGTACTTTATGGTATTTGGTCCAATGTGTACTTGTTTGACTGTTATTTCAGACGATAAGCTACATGGCAGAGCGTGTGGTTGGCCAGGGTTCTTTTGGAATTGTGTTTCAGGTAATGTTCTAAACTACCACTTTGAATTGTCTATATTTGGTATTTTAATGGAGCTGGCAAAACGGGCGGGTTGGTAACGGGTCAAAACACATAATATTTTTGTATGAGCTTAAATGAGAGGCTGGGTTGACCCAAAAACATAACCCAAAGAAAAAAATTCTGTAAATACTTTATGAACAATTTGCATGTAAATGTGATTACAAAATTCATACATTAGTAATAATCTAGTTTTTTTTTTTTAATTATAAACAAAGTGATTATAGGAGGTTTTATGCATCAAGAATACGCATGGGTTGAATTGTAACTTGTTTCTCTTAAGCTAATTTTTATTGTAATCGTTTGGCCCGTCATATTAGTTGAATTGATCCATTTATAAGTAAATGGGTTAAGATTGGCACCTCTATAGTCTAAAAGGATGTAGTAGATTGGCTTTACCCCATTGGATTGTGTCATCTGCAGGCTAAATGCTTAGAAACTGGAGAAGCTGTTGCAATTAAAAAAGTATTGCAGGATAAAAGATACAAAAATCGGGAATTGCAAACGATGCGACTTCTTGATCATCCCAATGTTGTTGCACTTAAGCACTGCTTCTTTTCAACTACAGACAAAGATGAACTTTATCTCAATCTGGTTCTAGAATATGTACCAGAAACAGCTTATCGTGTAGCTAGACACTATAGTAAGGCAAATCAAAGGATGCCAATGATTTATGTTAAACTATACACCTACCAGGTTTGCCCTTTCATGTAAAAATCTTTGATTATTTTCATAGACCTTGTTGCTATGCCTCTTTTATGTACATTACGAAATATTTGTTAATGTGATACTCTGGTGTCTTCAGATTTTCAGAGCACTGGCGTATATTCATGCGCTTGGCGTCTGCCACCGAGACATTAAGCCTCAAAATCTTCTGGTGTGCATCTAAATCTCTCCCCCCTGGCCCCCTCCTCCTTCCCAATAAATGTACAGGAAAAATAGGGGTAAATGTTACAATGTAAAAAATATGTCTTGCAGGTAAATCCTCATACCCACCAGCTCAAACTCTGTGACTTTGGAAGCGCAAAAGTTCTGGTAATATGTTTGGTTGTAAATTGCAATATTATAATATGCAATAAATTCTTGTATTTTTTATTGATTTTATTTTATCTTGTCCGCATAAAACAGGTGAAAGGTGAACCAAATATATCATATATATGTTCTCGGTATTACCGTGCACCCGAACTCATTTTTGGGGCCACTGAATACACAACTGCAATTGATGTATGGTCCGTTGGCTGTGTTCTTGCTGAACTGCTTCTAGGACAGGTTCTTTGCAATGATAATAATTTTTTTAATTAATCTGTTAATTATGACATTATGGGAATGTCTGCTTATTATAATTCATCTTTCTTTGTGTTTGTTTGTACTCTTTAGCCTCTGTTTCCAGGGAGAGTGGAGTTGATCAACTTGTAGAGATCATTAAGGTAAGGATTTCTTTTTTATACAAAAAAATGCGTATTATTTTCAAAATTCTTCGTTCCTGTTTGACATGTTTGCTTCTTTATTTTACTTTTAGGTCCTTGGTACACCAACCCGTGAAGAAATCAAATGCATGAATCCGAACTACACGGAATTTAAGTTCCCGCAAATCAAAGCTCACCCCTGGCACAAAGTGAGGATCTTTCATTTTCATTTACACTTGCACCTGCCTTTTCAAACTGTAATTTATGCAAAATTTACTTTTGATACATAGATTTTTCACAAGCGGACTCCCCCGGAAGCTGTAGATCTTGTTTCAAGACTCCTCCAGTATTCTCCTAACTTGAGATGCACTGCTGTAAGTCCACATTACCTCTTTGTAATCTTTTTACCTCACTGTAAATCTTTGTTTATTCCTTGTATATCCCTGTTCTTGCTTCATGAATTGGTCTGATAGCCCAGCATCTTGTTAATAATTTAGTAGATATGTTATTAGATGTCCCATGAAAGTTGCAGTATTATAGAAGTCTGCTTACTATTCTTTACTGGTTGAGGTTTAGCAATCAATCTCGTTTTACCTTCAAAATCAAATTACTGATTGATGACTTGATGTCATCCCACCAGCAGCCACATCGGAAGCCACATATGAAAAAGTGCTATTGTTGAAAAAAAAAACGTAAATTTATTTACAAATTTGCTAAAAGATCATCTTTTTCTAAAAGTATATTTGAAAATACCTAATAAAACATCAGATGCCATGTGGTACATACATAAAAATGACACGCTAGCAATTTCTTAAAATCAACAAAAATGGCATGCTAGCGGTTGGTTGCTATGATCAAATGATAAAATGCATCTTGGTTGCTACATTTGAAAATATGGAAATTTCTGTTTCGTGCAGTCTGCCCTTGCTAGAAATCAAGTGTTCTAATTTTCATGGGATGTGGGGCCATGTGTGTGTCTATATAATTTGTGACTTATGGAATAACGATTTATTTTGAACAGTTGGAGGCATGCATCCACCCGTTCTTCAATGAGCTTCGTGATCCAAACACCCGTCTTCCAAACGGGCGGCCCTTGCCACCGCTCTTCAATTTTAAGCCTCAAGGTTAGTCATTATTTCGTTATCATGTAGTTATGGTCTCCAGTTTCATTTGTATTAATATCTTGTTTGATGGTAAATTGGCAGAGCTGAAAGGAGCATCTTTGGAACTGCTGGCTAAACTGATACCCGAACATGCTCGCAGCCAGTGTCCCTTCCTTGGGTTCTAGGTGACGGAATTTGTTATCGACTAAATTATTATTGTGTACCATGTTATGTGATCCTTGTATGCTTATTTACTGTTCAAACTTCATTACCTCCCTATTTTCATTTTCACTTGACACCAGGAATTAAGTCTTATGTAGTATGATATATGTAATATTAGCTTTATATATTAACTACTTTTAAGTGGTTAAAATTACTTACTGTGTTGTGAATTATTTTTAGTTCAAGCTTGACATTTTTACTTGTTCAAAAGTACTGCTCATTGTTGCAGGTTACAACAAATGTTTCAGTACAAAAGTACATGATTTAGTAGCTTCAAATATCATTTGCAGTTACAGTTTTATGTTTTGATTAGGCTTTAGCCTGAATAATACTTGAAGGGTTAAGCTACATTAGTCACACCAAAGTATAACCTTGACGGATGATGCAGGGCTTCTAGCCTTCTACGACAAAGCTTTTGTTTAAAGCCTGGCACAAGTTCATACGTTGAAAGCCATCATTTTGGATATTTGGATAATACGAATACAACATACATGGGTAGAAAGATATGTTTGTCTGACTGCAAACATTAAAGACATCTGTTGACACATTCTCAGCTCGGATCACGCCTTTGGACAGAGTACAATCATTCACATGATAGTATAATATTATTTGTTGCAGCCCTGAAGACCAATTAAGGTAGAATCAGGAGTGACCATGCCCGAGTCTGAAAATATAGAATACAAACGGGATTGAACCACAAGGGATAAGACGTGCTCAGGATGGAATCATAGCGAATAATGCATGCAGAGGATGGTATTGTGCGAGTCAAATCCTATAGAGGATGTACGGCAAGGAGATCGAACCATCAAGGATAAGACTTGCCGAGGGTGAGACGTGTAGATGGGCCCTGAATGGGACGCATCAACGGAACTATAGGTGGGTCTAGTGGTTCTTTGGACCTCGACCGGCAAAATTTCTAGACCCTCTCAGGGAGTAGTGAAAATAACACACACAACCATAGTTTTGTTTTGTTTTGTTTTGTTCTTTTTTCTTTCTTCTTCATCTTCTTTCAGTCAGCGACACGATAATGACCAAGTGCAGGTATTAGTTTACAAGAAAACACATCACTGACTCAAGAGTCAGGGACATCATTGACAGCATTGACAAATCCATCGTCTTCATTACTTTTTTAAATATCTCACAATAAATGGTTATTTTTTTAGGTTTTATTTGTTTATTCTTTATTAGTTTAGTTTAACAAATGGTACATGGGTTTACGTACTTTATTTAGTTCACATATGAAGACTATTTATTATTTTATTTGATTTAGATTTTCTTGTTTAGATATGTCATAATTTTCTCTATAATTTTAAAGATTGATACGTATATAACTAAAAATAATTTTCGTCTTCTAGAGATGCATCTTTAAGAAAAAACAACTCAAACCAAGACTTGAGATCAATTAAACCCCAATGGAAATAATAATAAAAGTTGGAAAAAGAAGGCAGAATATTTGAAAGATGAAACTGTTTGGAGATTGATTGAGTTGTCACAATTTTTTTTCACAATGAAGCTTTCAAGATTGATTTAGGCAAGAAGATGGTAATATAACAATTTTATTTCACAATGAAGCTTTCAAGACTGATTTAGACAACAAGATGGTAATACTTTTCTTACAGATAAATTTATTGGTGAGCTATATCAAGAAAGATGTTTTTAGTCTTTTACAAGGTTTCAAGATATGATACATCATAGGCTACACGCCCAAGAAGATACATCTATTGATATAAGGTAATTGATGTACACTAATGCATGTAAAAAGATTTTGAAAGTCACATACCACATTCATGAAGCATTTCATCACTCAATATCCTAGTATCATCCAAACATTTTTACATACATTTTACTTTCCGATTCAACCACATTAAAACTCACTTTAGCAGTTGTCGACAATAAAGATCCCTAGCTTGATCACCTTGCCGATAATACTTACCCTTCATTTATTGTATTGGTGCCTTCAATGGTGGATCTAGTAGAAAAGTTCAGAGGTAACGTAAAAATATCTTTTTTTAGCGTACATTTACATTAATAAAGGGGTCCGAAAATAATTTCATTCAAATCAAATTCATTTGGGATCGAAGCATTGAACCCAAGAATTTGAACTCGAAGAAGTTATTGACCCAATATCATCATTAATATTAGAACCAATATTCTACTCTTGATTTTTTAAAAAAAATTATCAATAAGAACTTGTTTTTTCATCTTTCAATCCCTAAACTATAACAAATAACACAATAAGATTACAAATTGCAATTAGAAATAACACAATTTAAATACCTAATTTTAATATCAAATCTCTAATTCATCTTTCAAATCCTTAGTTCATATACCTAATTGCATAAACCCTAAATATAGGAAATTGAACAAATAAACATTAATTTTTATAACAAATAACACTTAAATAACCATTAAATATTAGAAATCGAACAACATAAACCCTAAATTCCTGATTTTATAGTGTAATAGAGAAAAGAAAACTAAAATGTTACCTTGAAGTGGGCGGTGAATTGGTGAAAGTTCACGTGCGGGCGGTGGCAAGGGCCGCCGCGGCAGGCTACTGTTCGGCGGGACGGCTGGCCTTGGATCGAAATTTCTATCATCTTTAAAAAGAAAACTAGTAGTTGGATTTGGTAATCAATTATTAGATGATAAGTTTGAATGTTTGACTTGAAAATGTACTTTTTTTAATCATTAAGCAAGATTAATTGTAAGAAAAAACCCAGATTTGATGTACTTCTTTAAGAATACAATTTGATGGCAGACACCCTTGTGAAGCACGTGATCATTTAGATTTATCATTTTTCACGTTTACACATGCAATTATAAACCAAAAACATGGTAGGTTATATAAATTCTCAACACTTGGGATCTTTTATTAATCGTTTATAATATATTATGAGATTAAAATATTCAATGGTACTTATTGAAGTAAATAGATATAAGGAAGCACATGATCTTTGTTGATTTTTCATTTTTCACGTTTAGACGTGCAATTATAAACAAAAACGTTGTAGGTTATATAATTTCTAGAAACTTGGATCTCTTATTAATTGTTTATTGTTTATTATCATATTGAAATATTCAATGGTACTTTATGAAAGTACAAAAATAGATAGTTCGAAGAGAAAACAATAATGAATATGTTACGTTGTTAAAAAATGGTTTCAGAGATCGTTATATGAAATAAGACTTAAAAACTTTTTTATATAGTTGGTGAACAATCATAGTATTTCAGTTTGACGATTGACAACTATAATTGTCGACAGTCCCACAGTTACAACAGGATCTCATTCAATATCTCATTTACTACTATTAAACAATTATCGATACCACTTATGACCATTTATTACCAATCACCAATTATCATGTTTTAGTAGACCAAGTTATGACTACGGGATAGTAATTCACTAGTCACTATTAGCGATTATCATTAGTAATTAGTTTAGTAATTAGTTCTGATTGTTAATGTCTATGTAATTTTCCATCAATCATGTAAATCTGAAGCAACTTACACCAAGGGATCTATCCTTTAGACGAGCGAGTATTCCATATCTTCTAACTTAGGTATACTATAATTTCACTTTGATCTTAAGTATAAACAATAATATTAAAATGATATTAAAGACACTAAAATCACCAACAAATGTAATATGCTTGTTTTTGAGATAATACCTGGCTACCGAAATTAGTCACTTTGTCGAGAAATTAATAGTGATTGAATGTTTGATATAAATCACTCACTTGATCATGAGATATATTGTTACTTTTACTCACGTGATTGCTTTAAGGACTTGAGGTTCCGATTAAAGTTCCAACTAAGCATTCACATCTCATTTTTCATCATTATCTTTATAATTACATTAAAACTTACTATTTTTTCTTTCACATTTTCAACTAAATGATACTTTTTAATATATTTATCGTTATATTTTCTCTCTCCTCCTCACTAGCCACTTTCAAAATATTAAAAAATTTATAGGGTTGAATAGTGTTTAATTCAAAATATACATATGAACAATAACATTTTTTCTCTACTTTACTCACAACCACTCATAACAATTCTCTATAATATACGACACATACTCACAAACAAATAGTTAATGTGATGTGAATGCTCTTATATGTTCGTATTAGGTCTTAAAATGCCTAATCTAAATTAAAGTTCAAATTAGGGCATTGCATGCATGCTTTTTTCACATCACCCCTTTCCTTCTTGTTTTGAAAATGATTTACTTTTATCTCTTTCCTTTGTAATGAATTTTCAACATTTAGTCATTTGTTTCATCTTGTTATCTATAACTTGAAGGCAATTTCATATAAAAGAAAGTGAACCCCTCAATTCTATTTATATGCACATTCACTCCAATGCGAATCAAATTGCATAGCTTATTTTTCTTGTACTACAAGTCAAGCAGCCTTTGGCTTTATCCGCTTTGCCCTCGAATACAAGAATACTCCAGCTAGAGCCAAACCAGTTCCTGAAATTAAAGATTAACGTGTTATAGAAGTTAAACATAGTATCAAATTGTAAGCATTTGTATTGTAACCCGTAAAACCACTTGTACCAAGTGCATTGATGGGAGTAACTGGTGTCTGAAAGAAGATGACAGATGACACGATGACTACCACTCGCTTCACACAGTTCCCCACTGCATGTGTCACAGGTGACACCATTTGTAGAATCATGTACGAGACCTATTTGCTCAATAAACATTGTTATAATCAAATGTTCATTAAATAGTAATCAAATTTCACATTTATTTCACCTGTCACGACTCCAACTTCTATAACTACATACATATGCTGGCATGACATGCTGAGTGTGTAGATAGCTTACGTGACATGCCATTAGCATAAGATTAATGGCATATCATTGACACTTTATATCGTTTCATCAATATTCTTACACAATTAACATGCTACACTAGCAACATGTGTAACATGCGTACAATGTAATACATGTTGCAAGCCGATTTTGTTTCGTACATTCATAATATTTGAAACTTGAGCGATTAAAACACATAAAAAATGTTTGGAGTGACCTTGATAGAACATGTATGAAACTTTTTTTTTTTTTACTATTTAATGCCCTTTGCTTTAATGGATAATCATGAAACTTGTGTATATTTAGTAAAAGTTGAATAACAATAAAGAATTATAGTTAAATTGTACCTGTTGATAACTATGGAAGCAAATACCAGTTAGTAGAGCTCTCACACATAGGTCTCTTACATTTACACCTTGACTTGCCTAATGGAAAAAAGGTTACAAATATCTCAAGATACAAAAAAAAAACTAGTTCATTAGGGGCAATTTAGCTAATTTATTTCAATGATTATACTCACAGCAAACTGCATGTATTCAGGAGTAAGCTTGAAGCCTTCTAAAAAGACCGCGATAGGGATCAAGAGGAGAAAAGACAAGATCGTCATAACCGAGAAGAGATTGATATTATCCAAAGCTTCCTATCAAGGTCAGCGTGTTTATTAGATACTTGATCAGGGGTGGGCGACTATAAAAAAAATAATAAACCGAAGCTTGGGGCCCCATATCTAAGGCCCCTCAGTTTTTAGGGTTTAATCTCGTTAAATTTTCAGGTTATCATGTATAGAGCATGAAAGAGTTTTCTTTTCACTAAAACTCACTTCAATCACTAACATAAAAAATTTATATGCCTTCTAGAATTCATATACCAAAAATGTGGATCATCATAGTATTAGGATCCCAAGAAATAAAGTATATCTTTTACGAAAAGGACACTGATTTTACTATTTTAGAATCTGCTTTAGGTCCTTAAAAAGCTTGAGCCGTCGGTTGATGAATATTTACCTCTTTCCGGATCATAAACTTTTTGCTAAGCACATTACGCGTCTGATTCGTGACATTTGCAGCCATTGCACTCCCAAAACCAATCCTGCATTTGTTCAAAATGGTCAACTCTAACTGTTATTTAGTCAATTTGACTTAAAAGTCAACTCAGTTTCAATTCTCAAACCAGTTAAATGAAGCCTCAGTGAAGGATGCTAATGCCACACCAGCTACAATAGGCACAAGAGATGAAAAAACCCATAACGTCGGTCTCTATGCGTATATACACATACAACAAGTAAGAATTACAGATCACAAACAGTCTTTTTATCAATCGCGATATGAATAACATGAATTCACGCGAAAAAACTGACCTCAGAAAGCAGTAGAACAGAGAATACAACAGTGAAAAATGGCTCCATTGCTTTGATTGTGTGAGTGAAAGAAACTGCAACTTTCCCCAAACTTACATTGGTCAAAAGGTTGCCCATTGTATGTGCTACTGCCAACATTAACACAGGTACCATCTGATATAAAACGATTAGAACGTTAGGCGCTGATGGAACCATTAAACATTAAACACTCGTAGCGCGATGAATTGACATAAGTCCATAACTACCTGTGATTTATAAAACTTTGGTATTGGATGAAGTCTAAGTGTCCACATGATCAAGACCATGAGTGCACCACACCCGAACTGAAACGTTGTAATCGTTGTCGGGTAGGGAAAAACCTTTAGCACCTGCAGGAAATCTAACTTATGATATCTTTTATTAAAGTTATTTGATTATCTTTTATGCACTTTATCTGTCCAATTGTTCATTAAAAGCAAAAACTTTATATCTTCTAAGCAGCCCATATGAGTATTCAACAAATACTTTATGCATATTAAAGTAGATTTAAAAGGGGTTTATATGCACTACAATCTTTATATCTTTTTGATGTTTTATCGTAAAAACACATATAGCCAGTAATTTTCTACTTATAAAGCAGGGTCTGGCGAGAATAAGATAAAGACAAACCTTACTTTTACCTTAGAAAGATAAAAAAACTGCTCCCAATGAGACATTCGGCTCAAAACCTTTTTTTATTTTTCTTTTAAAATACAAGAATCATATAGTATTTGTATAGAAAAACACTTGTAACAACAATACATATCCAAATCACATTTTTGTAACATTGAGAAAGGAAAACCAACCTGCTTATTGAAGATGTTGAAGTAGATATTCAACAAGTACCACACTCCAAACATGGCGGCAAGCTGTAAAATCCGGCTGATTTCAGCCGGATTTGCAGACTCGTCAGAGGTTTCAGGAGCTGAAGCAGCAGCTCGTGAAACCACCAAATCATAGCAAACCCGCCTCCGTAAAAATAAAGAAGAACTATTAAACACCGCGTAGGATGAAAAACCAAGAACCGAGTTATCCAAGTTTGTAGCTTTGCAGTTGATGTTGCATAACGAATGAACCGGCGAAGAAGATGAATAACAAGAATGATAAACCGGTAGGATCTTGGGTATCGTATATCGGTTAATTATGCGGTTTTGAGCCTTCGGATGTGGACTTGAGCTCGAGCTCGAGATCGTTAATGCACAACTCTCCATTGATGGCTTGTGGAAGATCAAAGGAGATTTTGCTTGTGTATATGTGGCCTAGAGAGGAAGATCTTTATTGTGGCATAGTTTGCATGAAGTATAAATCCAAAATATATAAATCATGAATGAATGTGAATGTAAGTGTAGTACATACATTTATGGCTGTCATTTAGTCCCCATAAATGTTTTTTCAGAACAAAACGTGACTAGTGTTTTGTGTTTTTTTTCTTTAGTTTCCACATTTGGATTCTTTGGTATGAGACAGAAAAAATTGTCCTCCAACAATCCTTCAAATGTTTATAGGGTGATAATTGTTACGGTAGACGGGTTGAACAGGTGAACCCGACGATGATTATTATGTTTATTTGTGTTAAAGATTAAAATTCAATGTTGTGTATGATTCTTTGTTTTTTGTTTTGGTTGCCCTTTTTAAAGTTTATTGTGGATATGAGTAATAGTTGATGGTTTGGTAACAAGTTAAATAACCAATGACTCAAAGCTTAAAACTCAATTAAAAGTTTGGGTTTTATATATATAGCTTGATATTAGAGGACCGGATAGAAAAGATTGTAGAATGGAATGGTGAAAATAAATAGTTAAGAGTGATAGATAAGACTGCTAAAATAAAGTGGAAACTCATTTTAACCGGCACTAGATGGATGGTGTTTGTGGACTGACGTGTCTAACCTGACACGAATCCGGACACGACCTGGACATGGAAAATGTGTAAGCGTATGAACCTGGATACAACTTTAAAATTCACAAGTTAACACGAAGATGACCCGTCTAACTCGAAATTTTTAGTTTTTATATTTTTTTCCACAATTTAATAATTTATAATTACAATAATTATAATCTTATATAAATAATTATTTTTTAATTACAAAATCTTATGTTAATTTCTCTATTAAGTTTAAAGTTTAGAATAACACACCTAACCAATTTAATTTATGACACAAAACGTGTTAAAAAAAAACTAAATATGTTAAACATGTCAACCTGTAAATCCGGTCTGGTTGATATGAACACAACCCGTTTAGTTAAATGGGTTCACGGGCTCGATTCAAAATCTTATCATAAATAAATGTGTAGAGTTAGAATCATTATTCAATGGCGTGTGAGTTACTGGTTGTAAAAAAAAGCCTAATACAATACATAATAAGAAAAGGAAAAAAATATTTAGATTTAAATATAAAGAACAAAATAAGGATAGAGCCAATGGGAAAGCTGACATAGAGGTCCCTGATGCTTTTTACCTTTTCTTACAAGTTTTTCATTTTAGTTTATTTATAATCACATACAATAAAAAACATAAATAGTTAATTATAATTTGCTAAATTCAATAATCAACTACAAAATGTTTGAATTACAATTTTGGAATTCTATAAAGATTAATTCTTTTATCTCCTTAAACATATTTCCTAAATCTTTTCAACAACAATTTATACCAATAACACACTTTTTGCAACTTAAAAGGTGTTTGAGTAAAAGATTTAATAGGATGCAACACTCTAGAAGCATGCTAGTTCCATGTGGAGTAACCAAAGTCACGTGCAATGCACGTGAGTGAGCCTATTGACCAATAAGTGTGAGGCAAATTGTTTGGTCCTTGGTATGTTTGTGGTCCAAAATTCTCAATTAAGTTGAGCCTTTGATTCCGGATGAATAGCTTGTGGACAACCTTCCTTTTGTAGTTTTACAATGTTATGATTATATTTGGAAACTAATATAATTTTAAATATATAGAATGTTATGAAAAGTTACCCATGTTTTATTAACAAAGAAAAGTGTACACTATAATGTACAATATCCAAAGACATGGGTCAATAAAAAAAACCAGATACAAAATATCTTAGTACTTGTTAGATATATATACATGTTATTTTACAATTTTAGTTTTTCACGTTGGGGAGGTTGTGGTTATGGCATCCAGAAGGAGAGGACGTCACCTCTTGGTTGCTGATGGGGGACGTTGACGAGAGATGGGTACCAACGAAAACCCACTGCCTTAGTTACCGTTCATGAAAGGTCAAATGGTGGCCGCCCTAACAGATCTTTCACATTTTTTTTTTCAAAAAACCCCAAAACCTATAAATACATAATAATCAAGACAATTTTTCATAATGGATTTTCCATTTTACCTCCCTCAATTGCTAGAAAATGGCTTACGAGATCCTCTAACGAGCCTAGATGCCATAAAAGTAAGAGCAGTAACCAGTCGATGTTTTCGCCACTATAACTTGACTACCAATCTCCAACGCTCATATTTTGGTCTTTACAATTTCACTATCACCCCAAACAACATGCCCCACCAATGACGCGAAAGCCAACTGACCAGAAAATCAAGAAAGTCTAAGTCAAGTGCTCGCACAGCTTCAACGGATGCACAATAACTAGACCAAGAAGAGGGTTTAATTTTGAAGAGCCGAAAAGACCATAATGAAAGAAGGAGGAATTACCTCACAACCATAGTGCAATGAACCACTACTAAAACCTAGCCGAATTGAATCATACCAAGAAATATAAATTCGAGGATAGATAACAACATATGGAACAAACGGTCCGTCTCATGAAAGAGCACATCAACCAGAAACAAAAAGAGAAAGATTAGTTATATACTTAACTGTCTTTAACATATTTGTTATATTAAACTCTGAAAAATTATCACACCTACTCAAATTACTTAACACATAGTCAATCTCCATTCATATCAAACAAGTACATCACATAACAAATTTTAAGGGATAATGCAAATGTTTTCATGACATCATCCACATGAAGCTTAAAATAGAGCCTATGCACTTACGTTTCTTTCTTTCTTTTCTTTCTTTTTTTTTGTAAAATTCTTTAATTGACTTTAAGATCCTTTTAAAATAAAATTATGGGGTGTTGGTGGCTGGAGATGGGGGAGGGACTTGGTGGTGGATAGGTGGTGTAGAGGTCTGTTGGGCCGGGACAACATCAGGCTGGGCCGAGTGGGTGGGTTGGGCGTTTGATGAAGGAATGGGTTCGGATGAGAGGTTAATAGGCTCGGATGGTGGGGCGGAAGGGGAATGGGCTGAAGAAGAATGGGCCAGATGGTGATCCGGCGAGGGAATGGGCTGGGATGGGATTTGGGTAGGGCCAGAGTTTGTAGTTGGGTGTAGAGGTGGATCATTAGTGGGCTGTTGGGTCAAGGATGATAGATTGTCATGGTTCGGTGTATGTAGGATGTCATGGGGACACGTCGGGCATGGAGAGGATGTAGATGGGGTATTGGGTAAAGGGTGCGTAGGAGATGCGGGTAGGGTGTCGGGTAAGGTGGCCGAGGGGAGTTCTTCCAGAAAGGTGGCAATTTGAGAGTTGGTAACCATAGTGGTAGGCTGAGATTCAGTGAATGGAAAACTGTCTTCATTAAATTGAGCATGTCTCGTGATATACACACGGTTTGTCGCAGGATCAAGGCAACGGTACCCCTTGTATTGGGACGAGTAACCAAGGAAGACACAAGGAATGCTACGTGGAGCTAATTTGTGCTGTGCATAGTCTCGTAAGTATGGGAACACTCGACACCCAAAGGTGCGGAAGTTGTTGTAATTTGGGAGGCAATGATACAACAATTCAAACGGACTCTTGCCATTGAGTATGGTGCTAGGAACACGGTTGAGGATGTAAGTAGCAGTTGAAAAAGCATCAACCCAATGGGTTACCGGGACATGAGAGTTAAATAAGATGGCTAACCCGGTCTCAACAATGCTACGATGTTTTCTTTCGGATCGACCATTTTGTTGTGGGGTGTACGGGCATGAGATGCGATGGAGTGTGCCATTCTCGGCAAGAAACGTGTGAACCGATTTGTTCACAAATTCCCTACCTCCATCGGTTTGTAGGGTTTTTACTTTTCGAGAAAATTGAGTTTCAACAAACTTGATAAATACAGTTAAAGTGGTATAGAAGGCAGATTTACTTTTTAATGGGTATAGCCATGAAAAACGAGAGTGATCATCAACAAACACAGCATAGTAACAATAGCCATCAACAGATTCAACCGGTGCGGGACCCCATAGGTCGCAATGAATTAATTCTAATGGATATTGTGATCTTTTAAGATTGGAATCAAACGGCAAACGATGGCTTTTGGCCAATTGACATGCATCACAAGAAACAGGTTTAGGTAAAACAGAAGTAACAGACAAATATCCAAAACGTTTTAAGAGAGAAATTTTATCAAATGAAATGTGTCCCAGACGCCGATGCCATGTTTCATAGGAGGCTTTTGCTGAAGTAGTGGCTGAGAAAGCTTGAAAATTGCCACTAATCACGTAGAGCCCGTTATCACATTTTCCCCGAGCTAGAGCTTGACCCGTCTCCCGATCCTGAATAGTAAAGTAGGGTTGAGAAAAGAGGACATCAACATTATTATCAGTGGTTAATTTGCTTATTGAGAGAAGGTTTTTAGTAAGGTGAGGAACAACTAAAATATCCTTCAGCATGATGCGATTAGAGAGACGAGAATGACCTGTATGAGATACATCAAGAGAATGACCATTACCAAAGATGACATTGGTATTACCAGTATATGGCGAGACATTCGTCAGATTGTTGGGAGTAGTTTTCATGTGGGAGGAGGCACCGGAGTCAGCAACATACCAGTCGGGAGTAGAGTCGACTACATGGCACTTTGCATGAAAAGCTTGGGCAATATTGGCATCCAAAGGAACTGCCTTGGACGCGTATGAAGAGAGAGTTGGACACTGGGAGGCATAATGGCCATCAGTCCTACATAATTGGCAGTGCGGGGTTCGGCGACCACGACCTCGCCCATTGCCACGAGAGAATCGACCACGACCTCGAGCCGAGACAGGAGGCCGACCAGGTGTAGCAGTGAAGGCAACTTGTGGTGTTGAATTGGAGCCATGAATGGACTTTAAAAATAATTCATGATTTTCAGCATGGGACATTAGATCACGGAAAAGGAGATCCGGTTTGCTGGCTCGAATAGCAGTCGAAAAAGTCTCGAAGGAGGCACCAAGGCCACAAAGAAACCAATGTATTTTGTCGGATTCATCTACCGGTTGGCCGATCGCAGCAAGTTGATCACATAGAGCCTTGAACTTACGACCAAAGTCGGATACAGACAACGAACCTTTGGTCATTTGGCGGAGTTGATCACGAAGGCCATGGATGCGCTCAATGGATGAATGACTGAAAGCATTGGCAAGGGCGTTCCAGATTTGCGACGAGGTGGTGAGGCCGATAATTTCGGAGGCCGCTTCTTCAGTTAGCGAAGCATTGAGGAGAATGATTGCCCGTTGATCAGCTTCAAGCCAAGAAGTAAAGGCGGGGTTAGGAGTGGATTTGTCACCGGTCGAAATTGTTGGAGGGGGTTTCGGTGCGGTTCCATCGACATTAGGCAGAAGTTTTTGATATGTAAGTAAGGGAACCATTTGGTTGTGCCATAGGAGATAGTTGGTGGAATTGAGTTTAATGGGAATCATATGAAGGGCAGTAGCCATGGGAAGGGAGCCATCAGTAGAAGATGAGGAGGAAGCCATGAACAAGAGTGAGGAAGAGAGGATGGAGACAAAGAGAAGATGATCGGTGGGGAGAATAGGAAGGGGAGAGGTTGCCTTAATTAGGCTGATACCATGTGAGTGATTGACTTTCCACACCAAATATGGTGGGAGATAGAGTGTTATATAAAACATAAAGTTACAATGAGACTACATCAAGAATGAGAACATTACACAAAGAGACTCAAACTAATTACATTTAACAATGTCCACTCTCCCATTTCTCTCTCTCAAATTCTCTCTCAACTTAAAACGTATTTCATGATTTCTATCACTCCACACCACTTTTCAATTTTCCTCAATGTCACATCAGGAAAGCACATTTATCCTTTTAATCATTTTAATGGTTTCATCACACTACGTCACACCATTTTTCATATTAAATAAATATAAAATAGTTAATTATGTTTTTTGTGTGCATGTGTGAAAATGGAGTGGTGAATCACGACGAGTTTTCACTAAACCCCCTTTGCCACGACGATAAACACAAGAGTAGCGGTGTTGCCATGTGGCCATCCACATCAGCACCCGAATTGTCATGGCCTGACAATAAAGGTAGTCTTAAAACCACACAATCCACACCCCCACACCAAACACCAAATCGTCACCGTTGAAAAATCACCTCCGTCAATGTAAGCTCGTATTTACTATCCCTCCCCTATCTCTATGATTAGAGGGTTTGCGGTTTAGGTTTTTTAAAAAATCTAGCAAGAGAATTTGAACCAAATAACATTAGGGTGTTAACGACATTGTCTACGGGGAGAGAAAGAATAGAGAGTGGTTGACTGGTGGTTTGACCGAGTAGATATGAATATCAGGAATGTCGTGGATAATAAAGTTTGTGGATATTGGTGGTAGTTAAATAGAAGGTTGTTGGGTTGCTAGTTGTACCTAATCGAACAAGAAGATTCGAGAGATTGTGGATCTCGCTACTTGACATCGCCATGTTGTCTGAAACCAAACCATGTTCATAATATCTCCACATGCTTACTCCTTGAAACTACCATTGTCTTAAAACCACCTCTCTCCAACACCCTTAGGGTTTTGTCGCTAACCAGTTAGGGAGGATTCGATGATGGTGACAGTGTTGTAAGAAAAAAATGGGTATACCAAGAGAGTGTGTATAGATAGAGAGATGATATCTTTTTGTTTGTGTAGCGGAGAAAACGGGTTTTCTTATATATATATATATATATATATATATATATATATATATATATATATATATATTATATATATATATATATATATATATATATATATATATATATATATATAACAAAAAAGATATTTTATTCAATTTGTAAAAAAGTTAACATAAAAATTAGGATGTCACATGCCAATTCTTAATTGAATTAAAAAAATATTAAACTACTAAACTAAAATCAGAAGAACGAAAACCTTAATATACTCACTAACGCTATGTTCTTGAGTTCATTTAAGGATATGAAGGAAGAGAATTGTAATGAAAGAAAAAAAAACAATTGTGTTTCTGACTTATTTATAATGAAAAAAAAGAAAGTTATGTTTACAAGTTTACTTAAAGAGCAAAAGAAAAAAAATAAAAGAAAAATAGAAGTTGAAATCAAAATTTTTAATTGGATGAAAATGAAGAGAAGAAAAAAAAATATAAAATAAAAGAAAAAGAATAAAAAACTTTTCATTTCTTTTCTTAAGTGGAACACACGTAAAACAAAATAATAAAACCACAAAAAAAATTCAACAATTTTTTTGTTTACAATGAAGTTCATACCCCCAACGTCATGGATTAAATTTCACAAAATCACAGTTAGATACGGATATGAATATATGATCCATTGTTGTTGTTCGGATTATATCATGAACCTTCGAATTCTGATTAAACTTATCATGCAATGAGTCATCATTATCCATTGCTTTACACGTGCACATTGTTGTCAGACTATCCCAATGTCGCACGAATCGACCCAAATCAAACCTTCGGATTTCTTCGATCTAATTGACGTTTGGGCCTCTGTTCTTGTCGTACGAGAAGAAAAGATATCAAGATTCAATCGACGTTTAGCACCCACAATCGAAATCAAGAATCTTTTTATGGTGCCCACCAACTGTTTGTTGTAATTCCTCTGTGAGGTACAACCTTCAATTTGCAATTCATGTGGATTATCTATCTATGCCCTTATGTTTTGCATGCAATGGGATTGTTAGGGATTTGTTATTATGCTTATTCATGTGTAAAATTGATCAAATTACCTCTCAATCTTGCAATTGAAATGTTGAATGACATATTGTTATGCAGTTTGGTGGTTCTTTTTCAATTTCCAATGTGGGTTGATCTTATCTTGATTGTCTTTCAATTGATAATTGTCATAAAAGATGTTCATTTGTATGCCTTGGGGTCCTAATGTGTATATATGTATGAATGTTGCTTTTAATGTGAGAGGTTTTCTTCAAAGTTTTGAAGCATCATGTGCATTTGCAGATGGAGCTTACATTGGTTAGTGACAGTACTAGTTTAAGTTACTGGTTGAGCTGGGAATTTGTTTTGTGTTTACTATCAGTCTTGACCTCCATTATTATAGCATCATTCCTGATATGGAAATATGAAGGCTCATGCAACACAGAGAGAGCTTATTCTTTGTATGATGGTGAAGCATGGATGCCTTGTGTGAAGGGATTAAGCCCTGTTTGGTTATTGGCTTTCAGAATTGTTGCATCTTGTTTGCTTTTAGCGGCTTCCGTTGCTGATGTTGCTAGTCATGGGGCCAACCTATTTTACTACTATACTCAGTCAGCACAATCTTTTTATTGTCACAGTTATTATCTTTAATTTTGTATGTTGGTTTCATTTGTTATTTGCTTTTGTTTCACTAATTGAAAGTTTTGATGTGTTTTGTCTTTTGGATAGGTGGACTTTGATTTTGACGATCCTCTATTTTGTGGTATTTTTCGTTTCGTTTTTCTAATTCTTGTTTCTTGTCACATTTTCATCGTTTATGCCACATTTCCAAATACCCTTTTACTATGGATGACAAGATGAGTGTGTTGGGTTGTAGATCAATCCAAAACAGGTTTAGGTTGAAACATGTTGTTTTTAAGTACGGGTCAACATGGGTTTGACTTGCAAAAACTTCTCTTCACTCCATTTAAATATTTATATAAATAAATTAATGCATGAAATATGATTAAAAGAAAAATATTATCATGATAATAATCTAAAACTTTGAATAAATCAATTTTGCAAAACAGTTCTCAATCAGTTTGACATGTCCCCCTTTTACCTAACTATTTCTGTCTGACCCATTTGACCCGTTTGAGATGAAAAAGAAGTGGCCGATTCTCTAATAAACTGGTTAAAATTCAAAACTGTCTACATTTTACCTTCGGTTATTTAATTATTAATTTCCTTTCACATGTGTTTTGTTCCACTTAATTCAGTATGGATCACTGCTATCCACTTGTGGATGTATGAGGCATCATAGGATACGCGATGCTCATAGCAAGCATACGGATGCAGAAAAAGGAACGTATGCACCTCTCCCCAAAGCAGGAACAGATGAGGCAGTTAATGAGTTGGGGGAATGCTATTTCTCACAAACAGCTGCCTTTTGGGGTTACATATTTCAAATTATTTTCCAGGTATCTCAAAACCGCATATAGTTCACTAACATTACAATTTATGCTTCATCGTAAAACTGGTCTCAAACTGAAGCTTCACGTAGCATATCCTTGTTTGTTGTACACAGATGACTGCTGGGGCTGTGATGCTGACAGATGCTGTTTACTGGCTTCTTATCTTCCCATTTCTCACCATTGTAGATTATGAAATGAGTTTTGTAAGTATACGTCACACCACTCGGGTTTATGAACTCATATTATGGGAATAATCATTTTGCTAACTTATTAGAGTTTCCTATTATTCTTAATCATACCAGTTGACAGTTGTTGTACATTCACTTAACATTGTATTGCTGCTAGGAGACACATCCATGAATAGCTTGGTAACCTTCTCCATCAACAGTTTTTATTGTTCAATAGCATTGTTTACATGGAATACCAATGTACAATATAACCTTGATAAATAAATACCCTCAGGACCAAAGAAAAATATCGTTTATTGACGTTATTTATATATCGATGAAAAGTGGTTTAAGTTACATGATGACCTAACAAGTTACATAATGATCTAAAAAAATTGCATCTTTTAATGATCCCAAGCACAAGAAATAGTTAATTGAGACAAATGAGAAAGTACATTGGTATTCTATGTTCAAAAATCTTCTCAATAGTGAAATTTTTGTCACTTTAAAATTTAAAAATGACATGAAACCCTTGTTTCAGGGGTTCCCGTGGTTTCGCATTTCGTATTTCATCTTGTTCACCGCGCTTTATGTGATTTTCGAGTGGATTATTCATGCCTTTGTGTCCACATGGTATGTTTGTTGTTAGAAGTGGCAATTTCAATCCACTTGATAATGAATGTTTTGATGTGGAGTATGTTTTTATCACCAATAAGCAAAATAAAAAGACTAGCTAAAAGTTTCAAACGGTCGAAGTCACCAATTTATTTTCAATTTCCATGTGTACATCCTATTACTAATCATCATTCTAGTTTCTTAATTTTCTGTAATCATATTAACACATTAATTATAATAAAAAGCGACCGAATCAGTTTTGACCCGTACTAAATATTACCTATTGTGACCCCTAAACTTTTTATTACCTTTTAACTGTTCCGCACATTCTCAATCTATATGTGTTGCTAGTTTATGTTTTACTTCTCTTTTTTGCAGGTGGCCATACCCATTTCTCAATGTATCAGAGCAATATGCTCCAATGTGGTATGTTAGCTCAAACATCTAAACCTTAGTATATGGCATCAAAAACTGGTATCAAATTTAACGTATCAGACAGTTATGTTCTGTCTCTAACGTGTCCGTAAAACCCAAAAATAGTTCAAAAAGAAGTAGGTCAAATGGATCTAAAGTCACCAAAAGTGTATTATTGATACATAAAGTTGCATGAGTCATTTTGTTCAAACTTAAGCTATCATTTGACCAATATAAGTTTTGTGTTTTTATCTAACACATTATTTATCTATACAAACTTAGTAGTTTTGGACAAGTTGACCGTACAAAAGGTTAACCGTTAACTCATATTACCCCTAACCCTATGTAGTCATGCACACAAGGCACACGTCTCGGCATAGACTAGGTGCCTCAAAGCCTTATGGTTCCTTCGTTCGACTTGATTAGTTAACTTTGTTTATTGCCATCACCCTTGCCAAATTTCTTTCATGAAGCAATGTGAGATGAAAACCACATTGAAAAAGAACAATTTTTTTATTTATTTTCTTAGACTTTAAATCTAGAAGAAAACTATAATCTATATATTTGTTATATTTGTATAATAGTATTAAATTATTAAACTTTTATTATTACGCGTTTCTAGTCTGAAGTCTCAGACGAGATGTGCGTCCTTCACAGTTCACACCTTGAGTGTGACCCGACCCGTATGACACTATGACCTCTCCATTTTGCCATCTATATCATCCACACAATAATGATTCAGAGAAAGTACAACCCATACAAAGTATTAACGTAGCATCTGATTCTTTTCGCCATTTTACTTGGGCATTTTCGTTTTCGTTTATTCCTAAATTTAGCTTTTTATATATGGTTGTTTGACCTCTTGTCAAATGTTGCACAGGTACTGGGTGGTCGCGGTTTTGCATGTTCCGTGCTACACCATGTTTGCACTCTTGGTTAAAACAAAGTATTTTGTATTGTCTCGGTGGTTCCCCGACTCTTATCAGTGTCTAAGATGACACAACTTATGATCGCTCAACTGTGGTCGATCGCTGAACAACATGCTAACAATTGTCCTTCAATTCGTCTGCAAAGATGTGTTGACGAAAATGAACTGTTCAAACTGCTTTTCTATGTTGGTTTTATAGAACATCATATAGTAATTCTAATTATATCTTGTTTTTATGGCTCTTTGTATTCAGTTGTGGTTTATAGAGAACAAAATATTATGTCAACACAAGAATACTTTGTATCACTTGTGATGTGTTCCGAAGTCATACAAAATGTTATTATGTTCACATAACCTTGAATCTTATCATAAGTTGTGTGGATCGTTGTTGTATGCATCGGGGATACGGTTGAGCTTGGTTTCTCGAGAGCTGAACCGTAAGCGTTGATGTTCTCAGCGGCTTGAGAACTTACTTTTGCGAAGGTTGAATCGAAATCATTGATCTTCGGTCTTCGCCAACTTGAGATCTTTACCTTCATATGTTTTATTGCAAAGGTTCTTTATGTGGAGTATGTTTGAGTACTATGCAAGTAGTTTGGTAAGAACCATCATTTACATTTATGCATAAAACTTAACTTACTAATAAATTTTGGGTTTCACACCGCATATGCGTCTTATTTTGATTCTAAATAGTTTTGAGGTGTTTACCGGATGAATTTCTGCGTTATTCGAATTTAAATAATCGGGTAGATTTGTTTGATCTTCATAGGTTCGTGTTGGATTCTTCAACTGGATCTGGTTCAAATAAGGACCTGTTTTAAATATTCAAAACTCTAAACCCGAGTCCGTATCTAAATGTTAAGTGTGATTCGGATGGTGAGCAACCTACTAGTCCTCATCATACATAACGTTGGGATCAAAAAATAATATAAACCGATACGCTTTTAAGCCAAAAGCAAGTAAAAATAATTTTCCGTTGCCGGGACTTGAACCCGGGTCTCTCGGGTGAGAGCCGAGTATCCTAACCAACTAGACTACAACGGAATTTTTATTGTCTCATGTTAATAAATACTTTTAAATGCTATCAAAGTGCTTGTGGTTTGATTACAAAGGTTTTAACTTTTTGAACAAGGTTTTAAAAACCGGATCGGACGTCGAACCGGACGCCTTACTGGTTTGGTGGTTGGATCAGATTTAAATCCGGATAGCGTCATAATTATATATATATAGTTATACATATAATTCAATAAAAGTAATTTATGTGTGTATTTTATAATTATATATAAAACTTAACTATATTTTTATGTCCAACACACTAATGTATGGTTCAACACCCCGTTTTTACCCGTTAAAATCCAAAAGAAAAAGAAAATCAAAATCTAGTTTGACCCCAGGTCCGACCACCGATTCGGGATGAACCGGCTGGTCGAACCCCTCCAAAACGAATTGACGCGAACCGGTTCGACCACATCTCCGATTCCCGGGCAGACCGGTTGGACCAGCTGGTCCGATCCGGTCTCAACGACATTGTTTTTGAATAAAGAAACACGAAATCATATATTTGCATTTTACAAGGATCTTTAAAGTCCCATCTTTTTGCTTGTCCACCATATCGCCACTTGGATCTAACTTTTTTGTAATTATTTATAAATGAGTTTGTATTCTAGTAAAGATATAAAGACGTTAGGTTTGACCCGTTAATTATTTTTATCTTTTTACCATCCTAGTGTCATGTAACACTATTATTACTTTTAAATTCTAACTTGAATGGTTTCCGGCATGTTGCATCAAAGTAGTTTATTAAAATCAGTAACAATGTGTTTTTCTACAATGTATGATAATATGATTAACCTATCAAATGTATGTCATTTATATATATAGATCAAAAGCACGGTCTCAGGTGATTAACGTATACAAAAGACCTATGTGTTCCTGAGAATGCATACGTAAATACATGGATTCCAATAACAAGAGAATAGATATACATACATATATATTCTTCCAATCTTCCCAAATGTCAAACATGAAGAAAGTAATATTGTGCGTAAATAAAGAGTTACAATTGCCAGATAGTATTGTTATGAAAAAGTGATATTGTTATATTAATAACGTAGAGAAATAATATTGTTTTATTTTTATAGTAATGTCATATGACTTACTGTAGCTAAGTGATGCATTGATTAATAGTTATAAAACTTCTTTATAATTTATTTTAAAGTAAATTACACGAACAGTCCCTGGGTGCACGTATTGCAGCTTTAGTCATTACTTTCAATAAATTACAGATGCGGGCCTGTACTTTGCATGGTATGCACATCGGCAATCCCCGACACTAACTGAAGTTAAGTTTCTCTGTTAGTTTTTCAAAAAAGACCAAAATACCCATTATTATATCTTCTTCTCCACATTATACTTCTCTACATTCAACCCACCACCACCGTCGCCTCTATTCTCAACCCACCACCACAGCTGCCTCTATCCTCGACCCACCGCCGCCGCCGCTAGACCCTTGACCCGCCCCGCCGCCGCCTGCTTCTAGACCCTCGACCCGCCACCGCCGCCGCTGCTAGACCCTCGACCCGCCACCGCCGCCGCGGCTAGACCCTCGACCCGCCACCGCGGCCACGACTACACCCTCAACCCGCCACCGTCACATCGGTTACACCCTCGACCCGACACCGCCTCCGCGGCTACACCCTCGACCCGACACCGCCGCCGCGGCTACACCCTCGACCCCTCACCGCCGCTGCTACACCCTCGACCAGCCACCGCCGCTGTGGCTACACCCTCGACCCCCTACCGCGCCGCTGCTTCACCCTCGACCCGCCACTGCCGCCATGGCCAGGGGCGGAACTAGGCATACGGGTACGGGGTCAAGTGACCCCATTGATTTTTGAACCCGTAGTGTAACGTATAATGCCAGATTTTTTTGAACCCATAGTTTTACAGCAAGTGAACCCATTAGTATATTAAAGTTTGACAATATATCACAAAAATATTGCCAGTCTAGTGGTAAATGTGCGCTTAAAGCCATGCACGCTAGAAGCTGGAGGTCGCAAGTTCGAATCCTGTAACAGCCTCTCTTTTTCCCCTTTTATTTTTTAAGTAAAATTACTAAAACACCCTTACTCTAATAACACAAAATAAAACCCTAGCGATTTTTTCCTCCATACCCCCCATCAACATCTGCAGATTGCACACATCCAAGAGCTGGACAGACTGCTCTTATTTTGATATTATATTTTTGTTAATATTTTCAATGCAATCAATTATATTCTGAACCGATCTGAACCGACCCGACCGGACAACCCGAAAAATTTTATGTTATTTTGTTATTAGACAAATCAGCGAAAAATAGTGACCCCACTCGTAAAAAGTCCTGGTTCCGCCACTGGCCATGGCTACACCACCCTCGACCCGCCACTGCCGCCACGACTACACCCTCGACCCCCCCACCACCGCCGCCCTCGACCTACCCATCCCCGCCGCCGCTTCTACACCGTTGACATACCACCGCTGCCATCGCTGCTATACCCTTGAATTCTCACATGGTGGTGCTTATGAAGATGAAGGTGAAGATGGAGTGTTGGATGATGTGAGATGGGTGGAGTTTGGAGGAGTAAGTTGGTTTTTATTTGAAAATTATTATTTTTTAATTTAGGGGTATATTGGTAATTTTACATTGACTTAACAAAGAAACTTAACTTTAGTTAGCGCCGGGGATCGTCGATGTGCATACCATGCAAAGTACAGGCTCGCATCTGTAATTTATTGAAAGTGTGGACTAAAGTTGCAATATGTACATACCACAAGGACTGTCCGTGTAATTTACTCTTTATTTTATAACTTTTATCTGTTGTAAAATTGTTTTTTTTTCACTTAACATAATTGTTACTTTATGTTAAAATTCGATTATTTAACATTAATAGGATGAGAACTTGGTAATATTGTTTCATTTGTTTGTGATCTGTTTACAGGAAACTTTAATCAGGGCAATTATCATCTAAGAGAAATCTTTAATTTAACCACTACTAGAGAATGTTCATAAGATCTTTTAGTATTATTGCTAAAACATTGACAGAGTTACTAAAAAAACCTTTTCAAATGGTCACAAGAAGCTCATATTTCTTTTTGCCGGCTAAAATATGTGCTCCAGTTTTAACACTGTCATATTTAAGCAAAACTTTCATAGTGAAACAGAGCTTTTAATAGGAGCATTGGCTGTTTTGATGCGAGATAAACATCATTTGGCTTTCGTTAGTAGGGTACTTTCTCCTAAACAACAAATTGTCTGTTTATGAGAAGTTACTAGCTATTTATCTTAAACGCTAAACAACAACATTCTTATATATTTCTGGCCATTGATCAACACAAATAAGAAAAGCTTGAAAAACTTATTGGCATAGAAAGTAACGACATCCTTACAACATTCATGGTTGGTGAAACTTATAGAGTTATAGGTCATGACTTTGAGATACAATAAAAGAAGAGGTGTGATAATGTGGCTACAGATGCCTTTTCAAAGGTTCAAGGTGTAACTTTTTGCAAGTTAACTCTATTGGCCCTTTCAACCATTGTTTAGGATGATATGTTCAATTCAATAGCTTGTACAACAAATGCAATAAGGCCTTGTTGAGGCCTGTAGAGGGAGCTGCAAACTCTTCTCGGTCTCTACGATTGCTTGACTTAAGCAAGTGACCTCTTTTCTTTCATCTGACCATTTCATCTATTAACTCCCTTTCTCAAACCGTTTCCGATAGATGGCTTTCTAACCGGCCTTATATGACCCACTCTCACTTTAGAAGGGATGGCCCTCTGCTTAAAAGGAAAGCTTGATTGGTTGTTGGCTTGGATTTGAGTTTGAGGAATGATCTGGATTCTAGGGTTGTCGTATCTGTCAGTCAACCGGATGTCAAGACTGAAACAATAACTTCCTCCGGTTTATTGAAACCTCTACCCATTCCCACTTATGTATTTTGTGATATTAGCATGTACTTTATTACTGGATTACCTAAATCCAAGGATAAATAGGTCATTTTTTGTGGTAGTAGCCAAACTCACCAAGTATGCCCATTTTTTGGCTTTAGGTCACCTAATTTTTGCTTGTCAAATAGCTAAAGGGTTCATAGATAATGTTTACCAACTTTCACACAACCATTGAGACAACTCGATTAATGCATTATATGGGTATGCTCCACCATTACATGTTCCCTGCATTCCTTCGGACTCCAATGTTGCAGAAGTGGATGAGGGAATGTATGCCGGAGAAGGAACTATCAAACTATTAAAGGCCTCACTACACAAAGCTCAGTATCAAATGGAACAGTTTGCAGATGCCCATAGGACCGAAAGAGATTTTGAACCTAGCTCTTGGGTCTATTTGAATCTACAACCCTATGTGCACACACCTTAGAGGTCGATGGCTTATTCTAGTTTGTCACCCAAGTATTATGGTCCATAATTATTGAGAAGTGTCGTTGCTTATAGACTAGATTTGCCCCTTGCTGCTCAGCTACATCCAACGTTCCATGTGTCTTTGCTTGAGAAGGCTCTTGGACCATCTACTCACCCTATTATTATCCCTACTCTTCCCAGATTCCATTTGTAACCTCTGTCGGTCTTGGATAGTAGAGTTGTCGGACAAAGGAATAGGGCTGCTAGGCAACTGCTTATGCATTGGAAGGACATCGTTGTCAACGATGCTACTTGGGAGTTTCGTGATGAATTGCAATATCACTTCCCAGATTTTCAATTGTGATTATCCTTGGGTCAAGCATCATTTTAAGGGTGGGGCATTGTTATGACATAATAAGAACAAGAGGTAAAAATGTAATAAATAGAAGTTGAGGGTGCAAATTGTGAATTGATTAGTTGTTAGTTGGTTGTTAAGCTTATACTAACTACCTGATGGTGGTTAATGAGAAAACTAGACAAAAGTTGAGGAATATTTCTCTATTATTCTCTCCCTTTTCCTATCACAATGCAACTTCTTTAACAAATTAAAGAACCAAGCATGATTATTTTAGTCGATCAAATGCCTTATAAATACTAATCCTTAAACTAATTCCAACTTCTTCAAACTCTAGTTTGTTTGACAAATTTCAATTCCAAATCAAATTCATTCAAAACCCAAACACCTTTGGCGAATTTCAATCCTATAATAAAATTCAATGAAAAGTAAGAGTACTACAAGCATAATATCATATGTACATACATTAAATTCTGGTATAGCTAGCAAAAAAGGTCAGGTCAACTCACACGCCTCAAAAAAGCGTATAGAGGTAACAAGACCTAAGGGTGTGCAAATATATTCGAATCCAGATACCCGAAAGAAAATTCCAAATTTCAACCCGGATATCCAAGTTTCTAGATATCCGACTCTGAACACCCCTCAAACCGTTTTAGTGCCTATCAATACTTTCTAGTGAACCTTAAACATCATTACACGTACCATAGCTAGTATTGGGAAAAAAAGAAAAATAAATGACGTGTGGTACTAACCAGGGTTTCTTTCTAGTCCATAAAAAAAGAACAAAGTAAGACTCTAAAAGTTCCCAGAGTACAAACCAGTAAAAAAATGTCCCTTAACCATATCATGGTTTCAGCAACAAAAGAATAGCCGAGCCGCTGAGATCCAAGTGGCTTCTACACTGCTGCAGCTTGCAGCAACCACCATTCAACTGAAAATGTGAAAATGTCAAAATGGTGACCAAAACCACATTTTCAGGTATAATTGACCAACAGTGCCATTTTGGAACTATGAGGAATGAATGTACAAAGTTTCAATATAAAAACCAAATGAGACATAACATACTGTCTTTGCAAACAGAAAGCATGAGATAAATAAGATCGAGCAATTGCTAAATCACCTCGAGTTATATGTTAAAGGCAGACTTGACGTACCATTAATCTCGAATGGTACTTGCTGTACAGCTCTGTAAATCAAGCCATCCTCTCAACAGGATCAGAACAAGGTTTACTCATGACAAAATGCAGTTTAACTCGTGTTATTACTTTCACTAGGTCCAGCTTGTT